>QOCX01000490.1:134147-147722 GCA_005959815.1 Sarcophaga bullata
ACTTCTAAGCATTTGTTTTGAGACTTTTACCGCCTTCTCATTCCTTTGTGGCGTCAATATGATTGGGTGTAGCCAGTTAAGAATAGGAATTCAAAGAGCCCTTGTTATTTAGTGTTCAACGCATTCTATTGCTATGCTTTATAAGGCAAAAACCTCTTTAAAAGCAAGAGTCGTACAACTAAATCCGATTACTTCCTTAATAATAAACAACAACATTTAACACCAGGTGTAACAGTGATTCGAAGGACCATTTCAATTAACAGCCAATAAACAAAAACTGGACACAAATGGACACAAATTAATGAGGCACTTCATTAAATGCTAACAACAACAACAACAGCTTATAAATATGTATTTCGATGTCATAAATAAAACACTTAAGACATCATTAAGGCCTACATACGAACAGAAAAAGGCCTAAGCACAGAAAACAATCAAAACTCCACAAAACAAACAGGGCCAAACAAAGCAAATATTTTAACAAATACGGGTCACTTACGTTTAACAAATGTGTACACTGAACATACCCAATCTACACTCATACCCACTCGTACAACAGCCATGTTGTATTCAGTTACCAGACAAAAGGAATAACAGGCGTATGATTAATATCAGAACAAAAGAAAGAAAATATTTTTGTAAACAACAACACAAACATACGTTTTGTGAGCATACATGTGAACTGCAAAGCGTATGAGTGTTAGGGGGAAGATTCAATATAAAAACAATAACAAAAAAATACAATACGAAGCACTTAAAATGATCGGAATTGAATAAAATGAACAGAAAAAAAAAAACAATTGCCCGCACAGAGAGAAACAAAACAATTGATATACGAATACTAATTGCTCTCATATGTCACTGTAAACAATTCGGCAGAATGAAAAAATAATAACAACAACAACGCGCATAAACGAAACAATAGGCGAATGCTAATCGTTCCTAGAAATTCCTAGAAATTCTACCGCAAAACAATCGCTTATTAAATGCAAAAAGTTTCCATCGAAAACTTGTTTTCATTGAAGCTTACTCTGTGTATTGCTCTCGCTTTGCTTTATTAATTTCACTGTTTTGCTTCTCCTTTTTTTGTCATTAATTTTGTTTGTTATTAAACCACAATTTAAGACAACAATAAAAAGGAAGACTCTCTAAAATAAACAACAACTACTCGCTCAACAACAATGGAAAACAATTTCTGGGAATTGTTTTCTTTTTTTTTTTTGCTGTTTTTCTTTCAACTACAACAGCACTATTTGAACGTGAGTAAATAACTGGTCATGCAAGAACAAAGAGATGGATGGAGTGGAAGAGCGATGGTGAGAGTCCAATATGTGCTGACCACGAGACGTATGCAAACAAAAACTTTTTTTTTTTTTGGTCATTTTCATGGTATTTCGTTGCTTACGAAACCATAAAGCCTCGCACAAACTAAACAACAACTAACCAAGTCAATGTGTCAATGGGATTTTAAGTACTTTTTAAAGTGAAATCGCTACATACTTTTTATTTCAACTTGGCTGCACTATCTTTACACAATGGCATCCAGCAGAACAATTGTTGTATTCATACTCTGTTATACAGCGTTTTATTGTTTTTTTTCTTAAGTTGTGTTATTATTGTTGCCATTATTGTTTTTGTTATTGTTGGTGTTGGTGTTGTATTTAGCATTTTATTGTTTTTCTGTTTCTGCTGCTGCTGCTATTGTCGTGTACGTGGTGATTATTTTTTTTATGACTTCTTTTTATTGTTTCTTTGGATTCTTTTTTATGTACGCAGCTTACAAAGAGAGAGAGAGTGTGTTCGAGTAAGACACACACACACAGAGCCAGAGACAAAGAGATGTAGGGAGTCTGTATCAGTTCACTTGATAAATATTTTTGTATGGCATTCACAAACATAAATTACAACTACATTAACATTTATGTACACACAAAAATAAACACATACACTAACGTTTAAATACTCTTATGAACTATAACATCATGGGAATATAACAGATTACTACAGTGCGAGTAAAAATTGAATATACCACCAAAGCAATGTTAGGATATGATATTGTGGCGGGAACCGTATTACTTGTTAACTTTTTGATAACAAAACTTAGAGTTTTTATGTGAAAATCCATTCTCCGCAGCTATAAATCAATGTATCATATACGATTTCAGTTCAGCTATCTTATTCAGTGGGTCTTATTTACAGCCTGCACTAATTGACAGCGTCTTACTCTTGTTTTTCTCTAACATGTTGGTAGTGACTTCCCTCGATGACAAGTTGCTATAGTTGAGTTTGCATCAAATTTGGTCAGACTAAATTGAGGGGTACTGCAGGGCTGTGTTTGAAAAGACTCTTTATGATATTGAAGGCGTCGCATAACCAGGACTATGATAATCTGTCTTACAGCGACGCTGGGAGGCTCTCTGCTCACAAGTTTTAAACGATATTTTTCAGAGGACATCATGCTCTGAAATCGAGTGGCTAAGCCTGGTCAGAACCAGTAACAAGTTTGCTAAGGCTACGATCCAACTAAAAACAATAAAAGTGAATGAAACAATCACGATGACAGATAGAGGTTGCAGGAAATGTGGACTGTTCAGTTCCGGATTACAATATTGTAATGCATGAGAAAAATCGCGGTTATTCCTCAAACAGAAGTCATATACCATCGGAGATGTGCACAATTCGCCTTGGAAAAGAGGTACAAGGATGGCACTATCTGACAATCAGACCCATAATCTCAAAAATCGGCCCTTATGAGATTAATCTATGTGCGAAAACTGAATCAGTTGGTCAGCAGAAATAGGGTCAGATTCTGCTAGAATACAGGCCCAAGACAGATGAGTTTGTATAGAGGGGATGGAGATGGAGCCAAAACCTTTCTAAGGAGTAGCAAGAGAAGTTTGGATGAAATACACTCGAAATTGTGTAAAGAGGAGATGGTGAAGTCTTCCTAAACCAAATGGATGTGAGCAATCTGAATATTGGTTTGATAATTGCAATAACAAGAGGTTTGAGTCATGCTGCAGACTATCTAGATGTAGGCTAGAGACAGTAACGAATTTTCTACCAGAAACCATAGACAGACAGGACTATTGTTTGGAGTGGACATCTCTGAATGCTCAATATTAATAGATTAATGTGATGTAGAGAATAAACAACACGGTTTTTGAAAGAGTAAAGCATTAATGCATTTCAAAAGCAATACCTGGATGCTTATTAAATACGAGGAAGAAGATTTGCATGGCAACAATCAAATATTTTTAAAAAAATAATCAAAAAACTCAGCAAAGAAATGTTCGCTAACACATGATACAACCAAGATGTTGGATAAATATTGTAACACACTGTTTTCATATTGTAAATATCGACATGACTTTTAGTAAAGCTATAAAGGAATGAGTGTATAAGTGTATGTCTGTGTGTGTTGACGTGTGAAAAGTATCTTTTATTCTATTATTGCAACTCGTTTAGATGGTTGCGGTAAGAATGTCTAATGAAATGTGGCAAAAAGATATCAAAAACAAAAAAAAATTGTAACACATACAACAACAACAACAAAAGCAATAACAATAATAAAAAACGAAGAAACCAAAACAATAAAATGTTAAAGACAAATAGATTTCAAATATCCAATGGAATATGTGCAGAATTGGTAATGGATGTGGGGGAATGTACAGAGAGACAGAGAAACAAACAAATTTACCGTTTAATAGATATGTTCACACGTTTAAATGTGATTTAAAAATAAAACAAACAAAAAACCAAAATAATGATGAAAAAACAATCAAAAAGAAAATAAGAAAGAAAGGAAAGGAAAGGCAAGTTTGTTATCTTTTCTGAAAATATTGATAAACATTCATACTCTCGTCATGCCCCTTTCACCCCTCTCGTGGTATTCTATCAGTTGTAAGAATTCCACCTTAGATTTGTTTATTTATGAACAACCATGACAAGAAACACAATTCGTTTTGAAAGTTTTGTACGGAGGGGTAGAGAGCACGTATTGACAAATTATGATTTTGAGATTTTCGTTTAAATCCTTAAGGAATGCTTTTTAGTGTAGCTCTGCACGCGGTGCAATAACTTTCAAAGAATGTGCTATGTCGGGGGAGAATGATTAAATTGTGGGAAATTAATGCTTCACGCTTCAGTATTTGTTAAGGAAGAAATGAAAACTGTTAAATTCCTAAGAATTTGTCTTTAAATTGTAGGACTCTGTATGAGTGCTTTAAGGAAGTGTTATTGTAACAGAGAATTTTGTTGTTGTGTGCGTAAATAAAAAAAAGACAGAATCCCATTATAGGTAGGACGAACCAGTCTAGTGCTGACAAAACGCCTATTCATGGCGGCCAAAACATAAATTAATTGCTCACCTAACTCGCCAGACAATAGGCACATAGTTTCGCTTGCCGTCTGGAATGTAACACAATCTTGTTGAAACCCCATTTCAACTAAGTGAAGTTCCTTAATTTTAGCAAAAAAAAAAAAGTGCGTCCTTATCCCTTAGTATGTCTCCCCATTGAATTCGTCGTGGTCTGCCAGTAAGAATGCTGCCTGCGATTCACTTTCTGGCTTAGCCAACTAAAACCAAATGAAACATGAACAAATACTACGTCGGTAAAATCCTTTCAGCAGCCTTCTAGCAACAACCTAGAGAGTAAAATAAAATTGTCATGAAGAACGTCCGGAGTCCAATTTAAAACTGTAGGCCCCAACACTCATATATAAAATTAAAACACACAACATGCGTGCTATGGGAAGCTAGGTTGTGATCCTTACTAAATGGTTGTAATGAGCCATTAAGTAAGCATGTGCCCCCTATTGAAGAACATACCGGAGGATATAAATAAATCTGCTTTTTAGAGACAATCATTGCTGACTTCAAACAACTTCCATTCAATCAATAATGTCCTAGTCTTCTTTCGTTTATTTCTTGACATTTCTAATACCTTCTGGTCTTTGAGCATCTCCCGCCATACAAGTTCCAATGTTATAACGCTACGCAAGGGTCATTGGATAACCCATATGATGCCAAAGGTACACTTCAGCGATGACAGAGATTCATTACGTATATTTCAAGGAATACCGTTATATCTTCAAGCCTAGTTTATCTCTATTTTCTCTACTTTATAAGCAGCTTTCCTTTTCAATTGGAGAATTCATCACCAGTGATGTTGATATGGTCTTGATCGAAACATCCTGTTTTCAAATACCTAGCAAACTAAACTAACCTAATATAATCGGCAGTTCTAGCCATATTCGATAAATTTCTTCTTGCATGTGGTACTTGGAAAAGCCATTGAAATCAAGTGTTTTCTCAGACTGCAGGAGGACTTCAGGATATGATGTTGCCTTTTACAAGATTACGACCTAGCTGCTCACTCTGCATATATTATGTTTAATGCCGACACAGATTTTTGAGAAACTTTTCATGGTAATTTATTTATTTCCGAGTTTTTGCAGAAATCTGCTAAAAGAAAGTCGCGAAGGAATATTTCCTTTCATATTTTCGTTTTGATGCTTGAACTGTGGCCTCATGTCTAATAAGCCAACACGCTATCTACTAGACTATCTGCCTCTTATAAGATTTAAATTGTCTTGGTTTTATAAAAAACAGCTTTTGAGTTGAGTTTTTATGACACCAAAATGGAACTACGTAAGCTCTCTTCTAAGTTAAGTCACTTAATCCAGCCAATTTGAATCCTTTTATGCAATTGCTTATCTGCTAAGAGAGTTACTTGAATACTCATAGCGTTATCATCTGCGATTGCCATAATTGTGGCGACTTTTGAAGTTTCAAAGCCAACACAGCTTGCTTGCATAACTCCTGCCATGAATGCGTAAAACTTTTCGCATGATCTTGTCCGAGCAATAGTTCGTAACTAATGGAACACAGACTGTGCATAGTTTTTTGGTGTATGGTAAGAGATTGAATTGAATGGTAAGAGAGGAAGACAAGAGATTGGGAGAAAGAACGGGAAGGAGTAGTGCAGTGACAGAGAAATAAATTTCTGGTAAAAAGTCAGTCGCAGCATTGGTAATCAAAGAAAACTTGTTTCCAAATTAAACATTTTAATGTTTACCTGCAAATAATGAGTTGAATGATGGGGGGGTTTAATGTCTGAAAAGAAATTGACAAATGCCTTCCTACCCTCTCTTCCTCTCTTCAAAATTGTTTTTATTATACGCCATCCCCATTGGCCCTTAGAATTTCAATGAAATTCTCAAACCAAACCATAATCAAATGGCTTATGAAGGGCAGTGGAGGATGAGCCAATGCCTTCATGTTGAAATTAGTCATTCGCCCCCTAATAAATTTGGAAATGGGGGGGGTTGATTTTAATTACTTTATTAAGTCACTTCCTTTTCTTAATCTTTTGGCCACTGATAACCCTTTGCCTTACGAAAACTGATAAGACAACAACTTCTTTTCTTTTTTTGTGGAAGTGTGGTTGTAAGTTTTAATTATTTTTGTTGTTGTAATGAAAAGATTATGAAAGTTTTCTTTCTTGTCAAAAAGACATCGACAACCCCCATTGGGCATAAATCTTATTTTACAGAAACTCTTTCTTTCTTTCGTTGTGTTTTTTTTTTTTTTTGTTTCTTTCGAACATGCAAATTCATGTCAAATTATAATTAAAAAAAAACACGAAAACCAGGCTGGCCACCTGATAAAATAAACCGCCCCCCCCCCTTACAATGGCTATACAATGTTTAGACAATCAAATAATGATGAGGATCGTGATGATGGTGACCCATAATGTTGTCATTATGAATGAATAATGAAAGGAAATGTTATTAAAGAATAAAAATAAAGAAAAGAAATAGAAAAGAAAAGGGTCAATAGTACTGTACACCTGTATTGTTTACTTTGCTTATATTTTTCTTTCTTCTTTTCCATTGTTTACATTATTAGTTGGCCCCATGTAAACAAAACATACTTCTGTTCTAATGGCACAACAATTTGGCACAATTGTCATGTTTTAATTAAGAGACGAGGAGGCATAGGTCTACTTCGTCTATTAAAGGACCCCAATAAGACCAGCCATATGGGTTACAATTGAAAAATAATTTTGATTGACTGACTGGCCCAACAATGAGGTTTTCATAAGTCGGGAAAGGGCAACAACAATTGAATAAGAAAGAAACCAGTCAACCAACAAACTATTGACACACACAATCAATATCCTGTATCTATGTGTGTGTATGTGTTGTATTCGTATGTGTATCATGTCTTCTTCTCGATTTGACTTCAAAGGATGATAACAAGTGTTTAAATGTCTACGCATGCATGGTTTGTCTAGTTCAATCAGACAATAATAACAGTAAAAACGAGAACGAGAAAAAAAAGAACAAGAAAAAGAAATTTCATTGTACATTCATACACATACACAAACACATACACATACCCATACATTCTCATACACCCGCATTAGCCATCTATGTAGCCTTAAACTAAACAGGCATTCAAGCCATACAGGCATTCAATTGTTGTCCATTGCTCAGTCAGTCAGTCAGTCAGTCAGTCAGTTAGTCATAAAGTTTAAATCGATTTCTTTTTCTAGTATTTCTGTTGTTGTTGTGTCAAAACTCATGCTATTGTTGTATCATTTTTGTCTTGGTTTTGTACGTACAGCAAAATTGAATGATAGACAGAGCAGCAGACCCATAAAAAAAACTCTACTTTCATCTGTTTACCCCTCACATAATACTCTGGCTATTGTATTGTATTTACCGTTTAGGCTTAAGGATGAATATCTTGTTTTTAGTGTCCTGTTTTATTGTATTCTTGTGGTACTTTTTTTTTTTTTTTTTTTTTTTTTTTGATGATGATTTCTTAAGCATCTTAAATTTAAATTCTTTACGAATTTAAGTTTTTCAGGCAGAGAAAAATGCAATTTCTGCTAACAGAGCAATTGATAGGCAATAGAGAAATTTTTAGTGGTAGGAGAAGTGACGTCAGAATACTAATATTGCCAAATGCTTGCAATAATCTGCAATCGTAGTGTTGTCACGGGGATTGGTCTAAGCAAAGGTCGATCCTATGGGTTAATTGACATTCGCTGATACATTTCAACCGAATGACAATAATGACTACCTCCATTCATATTAGCGAAACAAGTTATTGCGAACACAGCAACTAAAGTGAGCGCCATAATACCATGCTAGCACAGAGAGTATGGTCATGCCAAAAGCTTGTATATGGTTGATCTGAATATACCTTTCGATTACACGATAACTGAACCTGCTTTTGATTTTGGTTTTACAACGCAGACACTAGATAGATCGCTCTACGGTACTGGTAAGAACCTCCCGTCATTCAAGTTTTCACTGATATATCCAGATCCCGCAACAAAGTCGAATCTTTTTCAGACAAATTGAATATAAGACCGTCCCTTGCACTACCAAATTATTGTAGAACTTTTCAGGCTGAAATAATGACTATTAAAATGGATGCCATATCAGACTATATCGTATCGTGATATACGCATTTTTACCTACCGTAAAGCAGCCATTAGATCCTTAGGGAATGTGTACACGACATCTAAGGTTATCCAAGATCTATTGTCTCTGGAGGAGGTAGGAAGACATTCAACGGTTACCTTCATTGGAGCTTCTGGACATGGTGACCTGAATCGAAGGTAACAACAAGGCCAACGATCTTGCTGAAGCATGCTCGATGGAAGATTCAATTGAATTCCTTTATAATATTTGTGCCCTTCTACAAAGAGTGAAACAAATGGTCTCACAAAACTTCCATTCATTGGCAAAGGTAAGATGAGTGAATGAAATCACTTGCAGAGTCACTAGACAGATATGTTTGGCCTGCTAGGGGATATGTGTAGAACCAAGTTTGCCTTAAACTAATCAAGCTTCCGTCTAACGAACCTTATAGCAACGATAACAGAACACAAACCTTTGAGTTTTCGCGCCAGGAATCTGGGAAAGACCAAAGAACATCTTCTTTGTTATTGTTTGGCGCTTGGGAACCTAAGAAGAAGAATTCTAAGATACCCAGAATTTAGTGACAACTGGCACTAGCCAAAGGTGACATCAGAAAAAATTTTACCTTCATAAGGCTCGTGGAATTGTTACAGAGAGAAATACAAACCGGGAGCTATAATTACACGATGGAATAGGTAAAATTGGTATTACAACGGGACCTTATAAGACTCAAGTAAACTCTGTCTCGTAAGACGGCTGCCAGTAGTCGCCGTAGTCTAGTAGGCTTATTAGACGTAAGGCCACGGCTCAAGCACCAGGTCAGACCTCAAAATGAAATTATTTCTTAGGCAACTTCCTCCCAGCAGATTTCTGACAAAAACTCTGAGGGAATACAGAAAATTGCCATGAAAAGTTTCTCACAAATCTAGTTTTCGGATTCGACTTTAAACTGTAGGTCCTGCCACTCATGTATAAAATTAATGCACATACAACATAAGTGGTATGAGAAGCTAGGTTGTTATTCTGACTGAAGAATTGTAATAACCAACTATTGTAATAACCAACTATGTATGTATGTACGTTACCTAACCTAACCTAACCCCAAGCTAATCTAATCTAACCTAACATAACATAACCTAACCTATCCTATCCTAACCTAACCTAACCTAACCTTGACAAACGTGTTGAATGCATCAAGTTTATGGAAAATTTTTAAAATTTAAAACTTTTTATCTTTTATTTTACTTTCATCCTTCTTTTTTAATATTTTTCTTGAGTTTTTTATTTTTGCCTGTTTCCCGTAGCCCATAAAATTAGTAATTGGTTCTGCTCAAGCACATGCATATTTTCTCCCTTTTGATGTTTTTAATTAAGTGAGGTTAAATGGCTTTTAATTTATTATTTAAACGAGAATATTTTCTTGAAGTTCTAATTTTTTTTTTCTTCTTTTTCTTTTTAACTTCCAATAAAATTTCTTGATTTTTAAACTCTTTTACGAAGAACAACCATGTGCTGCTGCTACTGCTGCTACCATTCAAAGGGTGGCAGAGAAGAGAAGCATTTGAAAGAAATTCAGTGGCATTTAAGTGAATCCAATTATGATTTGATTCCACTGGAATTGAGTTTCATTTCATTTTTAATTTTTTTTCTTGCCATCTCTGGATGTTTAAATAAATAAATTATACACACAGTAAAAGCAATAGAAAGAAAGTAAAAATAAAAATAAAAATAATTGAAGAAGAAAGTAAATAAAAACGGAAAGCGTTGTTTGAAAATCTTATGTTGGAAAGTTAATTTGTTTGTGTCTCTCCATCCTGGAGAGTTCCATATCTCATACCTTCTATCTGCATATCCTAGGGAAGCTCTCTTAATGTTGCAATCATTGCTACTGAGAGAGCTGATGTTAATTTTTAAAGCAACATGCATAACACTCTAGAGTGTTCTAAGCCGTTATTCCGTTGACTTGTCTGGTCAGCAGTTGGAATATGCAGCATCTAAGACAGACAAAAATGTGGAATAGCTCATTATGCTCTCTCTCTCTCTTGTCCCAAGCTTTATAAAATCCCTTTCTATCATACTTCTACACCACGCTGCTATGCAGTTTTCTTATGTTTTTTTTCATCTGGTGAAATCTACAAATAGCCGATAGTCTATTGATTAAATACTTCTTTCCATTTAATGTAAGCCAAGTTCAATATCTTACACCTCAGTTCTACGTATAAAGCTTAAGAAAGATCGGATTAAAGTAGAGCAAAAAATCACAGAAGCCTGTGATAAGCAGCAACCACAGCAAATCGGTAATGATGTGGAAAAGGTTTGCAGAAATATCTTGGAGCCTCACCCGTAATTTTATTGAACATTCAAACACATACACAAGCCATCTACATATGTATCTCTAAACTAAGTAGTCATTCAAGTCATACAGACCTTCAATTGTAGTCCATTGCTCAGTCAGTCAGTCATTTGGTCAGCACTCAGTCATAAAGTTTAAGGACAATTTTTACTTAAGAGTTCATTGTATGGGTAAGAAGTTGACAAGAACTCAGGCGGACTTAGATACAAATATGCCCCACATCAACGTTAAAGGCTTTATTAAATTTTTTTCCTTACGACCAAGTGAAGTCAAAGCCAGTGCCATGGAAAAAGTGCTCTATGCAGAACAGAAGCTACCAAGGACGGAGTAAAGTAATACTATCTGACGGCCAGATTGCCATATGAGCTCTTAAGCTCATAATCAGTTAGCTAGACAAACTGTTGGACTACACCAGTTCAGCTATGAATGGTCGAATAAGCTTGAATGTGGAGGAAAGCTGTTCACTGCTGATACAGCCAGAAACTTTCTGTAGAATGGTAAGAGATGTCTGAAAGAGCAACAAGGTCGATAGAAAGTAAAAACTTCCATTAAAATCCCACTCCTATTTAATCCTCTTCACTGTAACCCGTACCCTGGCCGTTTCCATTACGAAAAATTCTTGGCAAACTTCCTAGCTGCCAATGAACATTACTTCTAAGGAATCGCAACAACAGTTCTTTCCTTTCTAAATCGCTTCTTCTTTCTTAATAATGTTGTTATACTGGATCCGAACATACTCTTGCAACCTCTGGCAGAGATTCGATGCCCTTACAGCAGCTCCGAAAGTAATTACGTTTAGCCCTTCATATTTCCTTATTGTATTCTGTAAGCTTGCCTGTGCCCATTAAGTTTTGGTGCATTGCAGAGTCTACGAGCATCAGTTCTAAATACAGAAAGATGGCTGATAAACCAAACTTTCTTTTTCGCTCTGCCAACAAGCTTCTTTGTGCCCGTATTGATCCCGTATGCTTTTGCTAGTTGAGATGCAACTAACTGAGGAGTGCAATAGATCCTTTGGGCGCAGTACTTTAGTATCTCTGCACAACAATGACAACGACAACGAGTAGAAATAACGCCAAACATACGCTACTAGAGTGAACATCAAACGTGAAAGGAATTTAACTCACGGCTAGATCAAAGGTTGGAGGCGGCAGTCCACGAAATTCTACTGAAGCGCCACTTTAAGCTTAAAGGCTTCAACTAAGAGGCTCGTATCCATTCCTAAACCACAGGTGTTCCACTTTTTTTTCAACATCATGATTCAACACATTCAAATCTATCTTTGGCTGCTGATGTATACGAAAAAAAGTTGCCGTTGTGTTGACCAGTGTTGTAAAGTGTAATAAATAATTAAATTAGGCCAAGTAAAGTAGCAATAAGAAAAAAATAATCGAAAAATATTTTGATGTTGTTGTTGCCGTTGTCCTAATGCTAAACTAAAACTTAGTTTAACTATAATTTAATCAAGAGTCTATTTCCTGTACTTTTGCTCTTTCCTCCCAATATTTTTTTCTTAATTTTTTTTTGCTATTTTTCTTCACAGTATTCGATGTTGTTGTAGTTCCTTGTGCCACAAGTGGTCTTTTAAATCGTATTACAATAGCAACAACAATAACAAAAATGAAAACAAGCATTGCAATGACAGCAACAATCATTCACTCTTCCATTCATTCATTTATTCAGGCAGCCATGCAATAACCAAGTCAACCAGCCAGCCAGCCAGCAAGCCAGCCAACCAACCAACCGACCAGCCAACTAGTTGAGTCAACCTTTGGCAACAATAGCAATAGCAACAACAGCAACAGCAAAGTTTTTGTGTTGTGTTGCTGCTGTTGGTTCCTCTACGATTTTCATTTCATTAAAGAAAAAAACAAAAAAAAGAAAGAACAAGAGAGAGTAAAACTTTTTAAACTTTTCCTTTTTAGCACGTATCCCTGCTTGCTTCCTCTTACTCCACTCTCCTAATTTAGTTCTCTTTTACTTCCTGTTTACACTACATTACCAAGGAATTACAGTTATACTTGACGTTGTATAAGTGGTAGTAAGTAGTGCCTGGGAATAATACCACGTAGTCACTTGAAGATGTGTACGCCTGTGTAAGCAAGTGTGTGTCGATGCACTTACTCCGGCATTGTTGTGAAAAGTCAAACATGCACGTTTTGTAAGATGGTTGATAAAAAATTTTGGAAAGTTTAAAATAATTCAGTCAGTTTGAACACATGGAACGATTAGAACGGAAATTGACGTGCTCACTGATTGTGTTATTCGATAAACAGGATTGCGGACTCTTCAGTTTTCATGGATGGCCCGAAAATTACAAAATTAATGATTTTCCGAAATTTTCCATAAAATTGTATTATCGAAAATTTTTATATATAAAACCTTCTATATTAAAAATTTTGTTATCGAAAAATTTTCTATATAAAAAAATTTTTTTCGAAAAATTTTCTATATAAAAAATTTTGTTATCGAAAAATTTTCTATATAAAAAATTTTGTTATCGAAAAATGTCTATATAAAAAATTTGTTATCGAAAAATTTCTATATAAAATTTTGTTATCGAAAATTTCTATATAAAAATTTTGTTACTGAAAATTTCTATATACAAAAAATTTATTGTTAACCCCCCCCCCCCCCGAAAAATTTTTATATAAAAAATTTTGTTATCGAAAAATTTTCTATATAAAAAATTTTGTTAGCGAAAAATTTTCTGTATAAAAAATTTTGTTATCGAAAAATTTTCTATATAAAAAAATTTTGTTATCGAAAAATTTTCTATA
>QOCX01000491.1:0-57085 GCA_005959815.1 Sarcophaga bullata
TGGTGGTCGCCACGTTTACCACAGTCAGAAACTTTACCTTGTTTGCATGCAAACCATCCCTCCTTAAATCAAGTACAATTATTATAAATTGCTGCAGTGTATTAATTTGTAAATTTGGAATAATTTCTTTTTTACTGGTAGTTTTTAATACAGCTTTCTACTTAAAAACATTTAAAAAAAATTAATCAAACCAGCAATTTTCTTATTGGAAAAAATGAACCAAATTTACTATGTGTAACAGTACTACATCTCATTGTTAAAGAAGTAATAATATAAGAATTAAAGCGAAAGATTCAAAATTCAAATACAGTGAACTTGCAGAAATCAGAACTAATTTTTGCAAAAGTGTTCATGTTTTCGGTATGTTCACGTTTCCGACTGGTTTCTGGTAAACTAAGAAAAAGCAAACAGGTGATGAGTTTTATGTAAGGCTTCTCCAAATTTATGAACTTAATTATCCGCATTGTCAATATTAAAATATATGTAATAGTTGTGAATATATGGAAATCAAAAATTCTTTGGAAATATACATTCACGTTTTAGAACTATCAACTGCTGTACACAGGTTAGAACAGTCAAGTGTTCATGTTTATGGAGTGTTCGCGCTTCGGAATATTCATATTTTCGCGAGTTCACTGTATCGTTATTTTCCTTTTTTAGTTGTATAGCGTTCAAATAAATTATTACTGGGTACTTAAAAAAATATTTTACCACTTTGTATTTTATTTTTAACGGCTTTCGCTTACTTTTTGCTTGTGTAAATGTTATTCCCGTATATTTTCGTAAAATAATTTTAATTGTCTGGACGACAGAAAACATGGTATCTTTTCTATTCCTCTTGTATCACGGTGAGGCATTGGACACTGTTGATTACAAATTTTTAATAAGTAATCTATATAAACAGTTTTACTTCTCTGTCTCAGCTTGCGGACTCATCCTTCCCAACATCCGAAATCGATTTCAACTCTGTGGTAACAGCTCAGAGGCACTAAATGTCAACCGAAGAGTTCCGCAAGGTTCCATACTGTAATTTCTTATTTTCTGTTTATATATTGCCTGTTATAGCTACCAAAGGGGAAATTCATATGTATGCAGACGTTGTAATCACAGCTGCGATATTGACTACATAAATCTTTACAAATTAATAATAATTTGAGCACATAGCTTAGTTGGACTTACACTAATGGACATTGTATTAATAATAAATGTATTATTTTTTCGAAAGTAAAGTCCAACTAAGCTGTGTGGTCAGCTTAGTTGGACTTACACTAATGGACATTGTATTAATAATAAATGTATTATTTTTTCGAAATGTAGGATGAAAATTGACTATGTTAGAATACATATCAATGGAGATAATATTGATTTTTTCGAGTCCGTCTCTAACTCGGGAATACAATTGAATGATAGGTTTACATGGTCTAATCATATTAGTTTTGCTGTGAGTAGAGTCTGCGCCATGTTGCGTAATTATGGGCGGTAATTGATTCAACATATTTTTCTATTCGCAGATTATTAGGCTAATTTTATCACTCGTACATGATTGAGAAATTTTTGCGAATTTGCTGGCAAACGTAAACTTAAGGTAGCATTTAATAACATTGCATGTCGTCGGGACCATATCAGTTTTGAGAATTTATTGAAGTGTAAATGTCTTATTTTTCTGTATAAAATTATAATGGCAGTTTTATTTGTTCTCAGAGTTTTTGCCAGAATTCTGCTCGCCGAAGAAATAAATATTTTCATATTTTTGTTTCGATGTCTAACTTGGGGTTTGAACCGTGGCCTTAAGTCTAATAAGCCAACACACTACTTACTAGGTTACGGCGACTACATTCATCATTTCGTTTTATTTATTTCATTACATAAACTTGATAGTTAAGTATATTTATTTAAAAAAAATTCAAGGATATATACCTCATTCTACTTAAATATACAACATAAGCCTTAATCTTATGGGTGCATAAACTGGCTCAAATAAGTTTTCGTACACCAAGCAATCGAAGACAATTTTCAAAATATTTCAAAAACTACGTACAAGACTTGAATAAAAGCAAAATGTATTTTTTATTTTTATTTTTTATATAAAAAAATCCAAAAACGATGCAAAATTCTATTTCAAAGTCTTCGTACAAACTTGGCTTAAGTAGAGATAAATGTACCCGAATGACGATTTTGAAATTTAAGTTATTTTCGCAAAATAAAAATATTCTTCCCACGCTTGGTGTTACGAAAGGCTTCTTTTAGCCAGTGTATTTATGTTCATAGTAATATAATTATTATATATGTGTATAAATAAATTGGAGGAACAATATTTCTAAAAAGAAATATAAATAAATTTGTTTTAAATAAACCTTAACAAAAATGCGTTATATAATATTTAATTTCTTAATTTTATATTTTAATTTTATGGACATTTCTTCTACGATATGTATATATTAATGCATTTAATTTAATTTAATTTTTTATGTTATAATTTATTGTTAAAATTTTTATACGTAATTATAATTTTTTTTTGAATACGCACAGAGTAATACATTTTTACTAGTACCATAAATGAAAAGATGTTCATCTTGTTGAGCTGGGATATAGTTTAGAAATAAAAAAATAATTTTGTGTTAAACACATTTACAGATGTCATTAATATCTACAAACAAAACAATTAGCTTAGGGCCTATTTGAAATAACATACGTACACACACAATTTGTCATTACAACCCTTAAGTCAGTATTACGACTCTGAACGATAGTTTTTTGAGAAACATTTTCATGGCAACTTTATTTACTCTTCGAGTTTTTCCCAGAAATCTGCTGGGAGGCAGCCGCCGAAGAAATATTTTTTCATTTTTCCTTTTGAAGTCTGATCTGGGATTTGAACCGTGGCCTTACAGTCTAATAAGCCAACACACTATTAGACTACAACGACTACATATTTGCAGCAACCTACTGATTATTATTAAAGGATATTATTCATTATTTTTGTGTCAAATAAATAATAAATTCATAACTAATATCCGATGGAACAAGTATTATTCTGCGTTATGCTGGCTTTTAGGATCGCTATGATTTTCCACTTATGGCAATGATTGTAATGACCAATTATGTAAATAAGTAAGTAAGAAGTCCTGAAGGAACACAAAGTCATTTCCAAAAACTTATTTTAGAGGAGATCAAACTAAATTACATATGTAATTCCTAAATATGTAAATAATCTATTTTGCTCTTATTTTCTTAAATCGGATTGAAAGATGCTCTACACTTTTTCACAATCACTATCGAATATGTTAGTATATATTTTATATTTTAATTTCATTTAATATATTCGCTATTCTTTCTATAAAAATATTCGTTCTTTTTAGCTCAATTTACCATGGAAGGGTTTTGCTCAATCTCCTAAAGTTTCAGGCAAATACCTGCCACTTTATATCGTCTGGCATTCTCCTCTCTTAGTAGCCAAAGTTAAATATTTTTTTTTTTGTTTAATCCACCAACATATCGGAATCTAAGAAAATTATTTTTCTGTATAAGTACTACAATTTTAGCCATATGGCTAAAATTTTTATTTCGGAAAAAAAATTAAGCACTCACAAAACTGTATAATTTTGTTTAGTACAAGTCTTATTTTTATTACGCATAACGTAACTTAATCAAAGTTTTACAGATTGTAAAAGACAATACCCCTACAATTTTTAGAACTAAAAAGAAATATCCTCTAATTCAAATATTTTCTTCAAAATTGTTTTTTCATTTCTAATATCTCGATTGATAATTTTCTCTGAAGTCTGTTCCACTATATTTCCAAGGAAAAAATATACACTGTATTAACGTAATTTTCAAATTTAAATTTTTAAGAGTTTTACGAATGATTATTTTTTGGAAATTGTTTGTATACGATATTATATTCTTAGAAAAGAATTAAGAAGTTTTCGTCATTTAAATTGGAAATGAAAGAATTATTCAAAATATTTTTTTTTGTGCAAAACTATTTAATAATTTGATTTTCATATACTTTTAATTTTTTTCAGAAGCAATTATTGATCTACGTACTCGCATTCCAGAAATTGAAAATATATTTGACATACACAGCCGAATTGGAAATGGTACTTTTAGTACAGTACTTTTAGGGACTTTAAAGAAGGAACGGGATTTACCTGATAATCTAAAGCGAAAATTTGCCATTAAACATCATATACCGACTAGTCATCCAGATAGAATAATGAAAGAATTACAATGTATGGCTAAAATTGGGTAAGTAATCTGACTTTCGTACGAATACCTAATTATAAAAGTCAATATTGACTTATTTATCTAAAAATGGCAAATACTCAAATTAATTTCATCATTAGGGAACAAACATTTTACTTTTAAATACGTTTATTCAACGTTTAATTTTGTTCATATGATAAGAATGTGTATAAATAATTTCGTATACGCAAATTGTTTTAGGCATACACACTGAATACTACATATATAGGGTGTCTCAAAAAGAAGTCTACATTTAGGGCTCATTTAGAAAGTTCTTCTAACAAAGTTGACAAGTATACTCCGTGATCACAAGCAATTTGGATTCGCTATACTTTATAGCCGCAATTCTGCATATTTATACCTAAACTGATATGAAATTTCTTTTGACACACTCTGTATATAAAAATCCATTAAATTTTAATTTCAAGCAGACAGCAATTGTGACGTATTTTTTTAAGTTGACGCTATACTGATACCCAGTTGGAATATTAAGTTTATACGAGGGGTAAACCTTTACAAATGTGATTTAATAAAAGAGCAAAAATCTATTACACTTATAACTACTATGCAATTATTATATGTTTAGTGTAGTTTTATAAAATTGTGTCGTTATTATGAACAGATGAAACTAAACTAAATCGATACAGCATTCAGCGTTTTGAAATTTCAGTTACATATATTTGTTAGCTATTCTAAAAGAATATATTGAAAATTTTGATATAGAAAAAAAAATTTTAATAAATATTGTCAAAGTGGATTCTAGTATAAGGTTAAAATAAAATAAAAATCTAAGAGGAATTTGTTTCAGACACAAGAAGATGCTTGATTTTTGAAGTAAAAAGTGGAATGATCAATATAAAACAATAGCTTTGTTACGTATACTTTCCTACCCATGTTATAATCCATTCAGTTTAGACTTCAGTGACGCACAACAGGTATTTTTATCAACTGTTATGCCGCAAACGCTGAAGGTTACTCTTATAACAGCAATAGTCAATACATATAATAGTCATACATATAATAAAATGGTATAGCATGTTATTTATGTACATATGCATAAAAAGCCGGCATTTGACTCACAAGTGATGTTTGTTTCTTGTGTTATTTGTACTAAATTACTGTAATTTTTAAATAAGGCATTTAACATAACCTTGAATAGTTTTCTCTTGTATATAAGTATATATGTTCTCCTACAAGGAGGATTGCGGCTAAAAATTGTAAAATAAATTACACATCTAAAGCATTTTGCACATTATTGAGATTAAAAAAAATAAGCTACTTTACGCACTACACTGCATATTCGTCATTCTTCTAAGACAAAAAAAGAAAAGAACACAGACGGACAACAAATACTTTAAAATGTCACAATGGAATTTTCTTTTTACCCCATAGGCATCATTTTGTCTTCATTTTCAAAAATCAATTTTGAGCGTAGGTTGCCGATGATAAACACAAAAAAAAATTCTTATTTGTTCGAATATTTTGGGTTGTGTAGAATATGTGTATAAAAATAAACACTTGTACTCTATGTACACAAATTTGTACGTCATGCCAAAAGAAAAACCATCTACGTCACTACCTTTCGGGCTTTTGCGTCATGAGCCATGTTCAATATAAATATGTAATATATTGTATATAAAATGAAAACAGTAAACGAGCCACATGATTGCAATTGGTTACATGGGTATTTTTTCGCTCACATTTACCATTCACTTCTATTTATATTTATATTATTAAGGAAATTATATGAAATCTGCAGAAATGTTAATAATTTTGAAGAGAAATAGTTCAATAGTTTTGTGTTTTATACCTTCCTTTCATAAAATTAAATATTGAAATCTTGTTTCTTAATTAATCATTATTTATGCATGGCTAGAAAACTCTAGTAATTTGGCTTAAAAAAAAGTAAATCCTGTATAGATGGAGGTAGCAATGCTATTAACCGTAAGATTAATCTGCAGTATTGAGACTAGATAAGGCCATTGTTACTTTGCATAGAAGCCAACATATATTTAAAATTTTGAATAATTTAAATTTTCGTTTCTTATCTTTCCAGCGGCACCGATAATGTTGTGGGCATCAACTGTTGCATACGTTACAATGAATCGGTGGCATTCATTATGCCCTATTTGGCACACGATCGATTTCATGATTTCTACAATAAAATGGATGTTAATGAAGTACAATTTTATATGAAAAATCTCTTAATAGCTTTGCGGCATGTACATCGATTTAATGTCATACATCGTGACGTTAAACCCAGTAATTTCTTATACAACCGACGGAAGAGACAATTTCTTTTGGTCGATTTTGGTTTGGCGCAACAGGTGCCTTCTTCGTTAGGCAGTCCGACAAACAATACCATAACGAGAAACTTGGCAAATTTATCATTGCCCGCACCCAATAAAGTTGCAAGTGTTGGTGAAGGTAAAAGATCGCGAGAACATGATGATACTAGTTCAAAAAAGTCGTTAGAGAGCACGGTTGCCGTAACTGGGACTGATGAAATAGTTAGTGGTACAGCAAAAAGATTACGATGCTCAGCCCCAGTACAGGAACAACAGCAGACGGGTCCAATAACAAGAGCCGCAAATGCCGCAAATACCGGTACTTTTTCACATACATATTTTAAAATACTATTAAAACATATTAATGAGATTCCTAACACTCCCCCCATAGGATCAAAATTAGATGTAGCCGGTTTAGGTAGTAATGCAAGTGTAATTGAACGTAAATCTACTGGCGGAGCACACAATACGAATAGTCGGCTGCAGCAAAAATTACGAGTTCAAGGTGGAGCAGAAAATGTACATCACAGTAGCAATCGTACTTCATCTGCAGGTGTTGGTAAAAATACACCTTCAGCTTCACAAACGCTCATTGCTAACAATAATAATAATAATAAAAGTGTAGACGCCAAGTATAACACAAACCGTAATTTAGCAACCTCAAATAGTCCTAAGTGTTATTGTTATGGCAATCCACAAGTTTGTAACATTTGTTTGGTGAAAAAGGAGATCCACGCCTCGCGTGCTGGCACACCTGGCTATAGACCACCTGAAGTTTTACTTAAATATCCTGATCAAACAACAGCCGTTGACGTTTGGGCAGCTGGCGTTATATTCCTTTCCGTTTTATCATCCGTTTATCCCTTCTTTAAAGCACCCAATGATTATGTAGCTTTAGCTGAAATGATAACAATATTCGGTGATAAAACTATACGTAAAACAGCCTATGTACTTGACCGTTTAGTAACACTTTCACAAAAAACAAAACCTTTAGATTTACGTAAATTATGTGTGCGGTTTCGAAATCGTGCTAAATTTAGTTCACCTGAACTGTTAAAGAAGCATCAGCGTGCCGATGGTACCTGTGAAGTTTGCAAAAACTGTGATCAATTTTTCTTCAACTGTTTGTGCATGGAATCGGCTTTTGTGACAGAATCTCTAGATGATGATGATATATTTCCTTCAAGTGCCTACGATTTGCTCTACCGTTTGTTGGAAGTCAATCCTCACAAGCGAATAACAGCAGATGAAGCTTTACGGCATCCATTCTTTTTAGAATGTCAAAACAATAACATAGTAACTACCTCAAATTTAACCTCAAGTCCTGTAACAAATACAACAACAGCAATGTCACAAAATACTCCTTCAATAAGCTTGGCAGCGGCTGGTGATTCCATTCAAAAAACCCAAAATTAATCCAAGAAAATTGTTTAAAAAGAAAAAATCAATGTTGTAATCTTTCAAAATTGTTTTTTTTTTTTGTTTCTGATTTCACCAAAGCGTAATTTTAATTTGCATATTTTGAGATTTTTGTTATTAGTTTTTTAGGTTTGCCTCATAATTTAGTTAAAAACATATTTATAACTTCTGCTTTTATTTATTATATTTGTATTTCCTTAAAAACGTAAACAAATTTCCTTTGTAACATTTATTTTTTGTATGTTAAATACGGAATGTAACCCTTGTTAAATATGCTAAAGAAAATTATTTTTGTAAATATATTTTTAGAAATATTTTATATATACATTTATCAAACAAACGAATATAGTTTTTATATTTAGAAATAACTATTGATTTTTTAATTTCATACGTGTGCATCTTTCATATTAAAGAATGAAAACAATTCCCCATTATTCAAAACACATTATCATTTTGTGAAGTTCTTATCGCGTAATGTAACAGTTTTTTTTATAATCCAACAGCGTATTAAATAGAAATTTATAAAAATTTTCTGAATTTGTTGTTAATTTTACATAAGAATTGCTTATTTGACATCCAAACAAATTAACAGTAAACTTAAAATTTATAATCAACTATAGCCATTAAACTAGAACACAACAAAAACATTTAGAAAGTACTTTATTTTATTAAATGCCACATTAGATCCTTTCATGTAACATAAGCACAAGTGGTCAAATTCAGAATTTCTTTTTTAGTATAAAACTCGCCTATTTATACTAACAGTACTAAAACTAAAAAATAAGTAATTCTTCACAGAAGACATTTTAAGTTTTCAATTCCCATATGGCAGGACCTACAGTTTTAAGTTGACTAGTTGTACTTAAACAGAGCAATTTCCCAGAACACTGATGAGAGGAGAACGTTGAAAGAAATATTTTTTTAAGATATCAAGGCTGTGATTTAAACTCTTAGGCTTGCGTTTACTTTACTAAGCCAATACTACTAGACTGTGGAGACCTCTTGGAAGACGACCATCGAATTAAACAAAAAATTAGCACATTAAACTCATCAATTGTTTACTTTAGACAACTTAGGAAGAGGGCTAGTATTAAAAATATTCTTTCCTTGATCTATATTCCTGGTTCCAACAGAATTCATTGCATGAGTAGGGACTGTCTACTGAATGTTAGTGGTAAATAAGAAAAGAACGCCGTTAAGTTTTTATCTTATGTATAAAGTAGTATTACATAAAATTATTTGTAATATAACTTTATGTATATCCATTCATAATGTTAACGGTAATTAAATTTTAAACAATGCACTGATAAGGTTGAATTTGCAAGGGATTACAACAATAAAATTAAGTTAAGAATTAAAATGGAAAACAATTTTCTTTTTATGAGATAATTGCTCTCTGTGACATACATACATTATTACCATAATTTTTTTTATTTTAGATGTTGAGAGCAAGTCCAACAAATACGACGGTAACGGTGCATAACTACTTTTAAGGTTAAGCATAAGCACAGTGTGCACAGTTTTTCAATGGTGCGGCTTCAAATGTCGTCTGTTCATGTGCCATATAAACTATGGTTCAGAAAATAAGAGACAGTCCGAACATGAGATTGATAGAGGGCATTATGACCTGCTAGATCGAATGGCTGCCAGCTCTCTTCTTAATTTTCAGAAACAGTAGAACAATTTTTGGAAATACGTTGCAATGAGGCCGTATAATAGAAGTGATTAGTAAAATTTTGAGCAAAGACTTGAAATCAAAAAGGAATAAGGGTTTCGGGCACTTCTACACACAGCTAATGGAGTCAGAATCATTCTTAGGAATGGAAATAAAATTTTGGAACTCAACAAAAGGTAAGATAGGGTATTGGAGATTTATACCAATTTAATTTAATTTAAAGTTAAAAGTCTTACGTCAGATAGTCCGCGAATTGAAGGATCAAATATCTTTGAAATCGCATTAAAACTTGTATTTAGATTCTGTACTGAGTGTTGTGTCTGATTATATTAGATTAAAATCAAAGTTATTTAGGAAAATTTCTTTTGTACACTTTAATTACCTATGTAGAAGAGGTGCAGAGATGAAAAATAATTTTCTCTATATTTTTCGCTAAGACTATGGCTAGAAGATTTTGTTTGTATATGATGTGAGTGAATGTTATTGTGCTTTTCGATTCAAAGGAAAATTTTTTCTTTATTTTATATTTTAAACATCAGAAAAAAACAAATCTTTTCTACTATCTAAAACGAGTTTTCTATTATTTTGTATTTTATACTATATTTCTGAATAATTTAATAGCAATTGTGTTATATTCCTTTGCAAACAATTTATAAAATAATAATAGATAGATGTTAGAAAGATCATGTATTTATTTCTATAGTTCTATAAATTGAAATCTAGCTGAATTTTTAAGTTAAATAGACCTAGTCTTTTTTAATTATAAATGTGTTTGAATTCAACAATTATTACTAAATAAAAAACAAATAATATATGTTCAGCTTTATCGGTAATTTTCAAGGTAATCATATATTTCTGTCACTCGTTAACTGATAACTGGAGTGAAAATTATCCCTCGGCACACTGAAAAGTGTGAACAAACTATTGAGCTTAATTAAATAGTCGAAAAAAGTTTTGTTTAAAATTTATTTCAAAATAAGATTACTGCAATGGCCGATTTCCTGATCAAATATTATAATCAATGTATTTATACATTTAGATTTATATTTACAGAGATCTCAGCATATTACAATTTTTAATTTACTTTTATTATATTTTCTTTTTTAACATCAGAACTTTGTAAACAATAGAAAAAAGGCGAATCGTAAATATATTTGCATCTTGTGAAAATTAAGAGAAAAAAGGTATTTTAATGTGCATTCGTTTAATCCATTGGAATAGGACATTATTAAATAGACTCTCCGTTAGAACTCATTAAAATATTTTGGTTTAAAAATTAAATCCCTTTTCATTTACTGGTATCAACTACTATGTTTCCATTTTTTGAATTTTCGCTGGTTTTGAAGCACTTTCTGCAACAGTTTCCACCTTTATACGTTTACCAGCTTTAACTTCCTCTTTTGTAGGTTGTGTTTCCATAACACGTTTTTTAGGTTTTTGATAACTTCCGCGGCCAGCAGCACGTTCAGATTCCTCAATCGTATAGGGTTCCGTTTCTAAAGCTTTAAGCCTACGTTTATGAACTTTTGTTCGAAAATGTGCCTGCATAGCTGTATCATCGATAAAGTACTTAGCGCAGTGAACGCAATAAAATTGGGCGAAACCTGGTTTCTCCAAATCCACAGCCTGATTAATTAATTGGGCCGATTGAGTGCGCAGATCGTCGTCAATTTGATCCAGATCACGAGTACGATTGCGTACTCGCCAGCGTCTCTGGAGATGTGTGTCCCCGGAGTGCATTTTCTTACGTTTTTGTACCATACCCATTTTGAACGATTTGTATGTTTTAAGACAAAAAGAAAAAATTAATAGGAGTTGTTAAATTTCAAATACTTTTGAGACACACAACACGTGTTTTTTGTTGTTATTTATTTAAACTGCGTATTTAAAAGCACTTTCTTTTAGAAAGTGTGTAGTCTTCTTGTCTAAAATTAAAAAAAAATATATTTTAAAGAAATATCAATAAATATATTCTTTTAACCACCTTTAGCAAAATTAAAACGTATCTGGATATATTTTTTCCTGTGTCGTCTTTATTTACAAAATACAATACAGTAATCATTCGATAAGAACAAAATCGAAAAGGAGAGGAAAAGAGACAACAAGAAATAAAATTTGAAGTGGCCAGATTAATTTTTTAGAACAAAATTTGACAATTTTGTCAACCAATTTTGCTTTCATTCATTTATATTGCGGCTTTCTTAAAACTTTTGTTTTCTTGACCAATAAATTCCAAAAACGTAAAAGTGCAACAAATGTTTCCACTATTAATTTCTTTAAATTTCGATAAGTAATGTATGTGAAAGAATTGAATGACTGTATTGAAACGTACCATCTCCGACTTATAAAATTGATATTATAAAACCTTAAGCAACTCTGTTGGTATTATCGTGAATTGTTTTATTTTTATTTTGTGTTTTGCCAAGAACATATGGTTGTCAGTTTTTTTTATTAATTGTCATTCTGAAATTAAGTCTACGATAAAAGAGTTGTGCCTGCGGGTAACTGTTCGGGGTGTAGTATATTTAGTAAGCGAAAATACTAAAATAATGCAGAAGTCAATAAATTATTGATAAGAAATACAAAATCCACTGAAACATCTGATAAATATGAAAAATAAATAGTTAAAAAAATATAATAAGTGAGCCAAAAAGTGAATGAAAGTTGAGAAAACAACATGAAACAAAAGTGCATGAGTGGAATCAGTTTCATAATTTAATAATAAAACATTCCTAGAGCTTTTTCTTTTGCTTATTCCTACTATTCATAAAGATTATAACTAATAAATGCATACATATCATTGAAATAAAAGAGCCAAAACCACTTGATGCAAAGGATAACGAAACATCAATAGGCTAAAACACGGTAAGTTTAACTCATGTTGAGTAAAAAATGAAATATCCTAATATAAAATTATAATGCAGAACTAGCCTTATCATAATTTCTTTTAAATTTTGTTGATTGTGTTTATTTTTGTAGCGAAGTATTATTGTCTTATCAAATAACAATCGTAATATAGTATTTATTATTTGTTGCTTTTATCGCTGCTGTTTGTACTTGTTTATCAAAATAACTACGTTTATATAGAAAGAATTAAATGTATAACATAATAATATATACCTACAGTAATATAAATTTTTAATACATAAAGTTGCTATATAAATAAATGTATCTTTGCCCCAAATAAAAAGTGTATTGTAATCATATAACCATGTGCAGCAGCAGACGCAGCAGCTGTGAGCTCCCCCTTGTGATGTAACTTCACATTCAGTAGTTGGTTAAATAGAGGAAAAAAATAATGAAAATCAACTGCAATCAATGAAATTTATTTAAAAGTATTTCTCGTTTATTGCTACTATAGCCACAACATTATTGCGTCCATCTGTCCGTCTTCATATCTAATGTTTAAGTAAGATTGAAACGTTTTTCAGTAAAATTGACTGGCTGGCAGTGTATATATCAGGCTAAATTAAATCTTTTTCGCCACAAAATTAAATTTAAATAGATCCTACCGCATACTTTTCCACAGTTGTTAATACAGAAAATAAACCAACCAACTTTCTAATAAAAATGGGACTTAAAATAGAGTCTATTAAAGAATGGCTTTTATGTTTCTTTAAATAATGGTTTCTATTCAAACTAAAAATCAATCTTATTCCCATTACATGATAATGAGAACGTTAGCCAATTTAATAAAAATATTTTCGAATACTTTTCACACAAAGTGATCGAAAACTGACCTTGAGATAATATACATACTTCATGAACTTTCTAGTTGATGCAGAATTTATATATATAAGCCCACAAGAATTAAAAATTTTGTTGATTGGTTGTTGCTCCTAAAGCTAAAACTAATTCCAACGGATATTTTTTATGTATTTTTAATCATGTTTTTAAATGCTGCGATTTGATACATGTACATAAGTGGCACTTTTAATAAAAAGGAATTTTAATTTAAAAAGTGAAACTAATCGTAAAATTTATATGTAACTATTGGTGATAAAAGTAATATAATTTATATAAAGAGAATTTAAATACAAATACACACATATATAATTGGCCATTACAACCCTTCAGTCAGGATTACAGCCTAGCTTCTCACTAGATTCTCTGTCTTCAGATTCGACTTTAAACTGTAGGTCTCGCCACTTGTGTATAAAATTAACACATACAACATAAGTGGTGTAAGAAGCTGGGCTCAATTTAAATATATGTATTATAATAAAATAGTTAAACTAACTGATAATTTTTAATTAACAAGACGCAATAAAAATATAAAAATTGCTCATTTTAATACATGTGGTATTAAATTTAATAAACTGATAAATTTTATAGAGAATAAATTCAAATTAAAGAGCCTAAAATACATGTTTGTAGTAATAAAAATACTGCAATTTTGTCATTTTCTGACGATCACTTTATAGTTATGTACGTATATAAAATAATTTTTATATGGAAAATAGTTTTATATTTATTTCATAAATTTTAGAATGAACCTTTTTGTAAATAATGTAAATAATGTAACATAATGATGTATATCAGTAATAAAATCAAAGTCAACGTATTTATAGTTATCAACTGTTTCTTTATCTAAGTGCTAGTTGAAACAGACAAGTTTTTTTTTCTCGTCAAGGCAACGAATTTAAATAATAACTTTAAATTGTAAGTATTTGATTTCTGTAAATAAATCCTTTGACTTTAAAACTTTTTTATTATCTTAAAAACAAAATATATTATGTTTATTAGTTTCAAGATTCTGGAAAGAAATCAATTTTAAATAAAATATAAAATTATTTAGAATTCTATAAGAATAAGTTTCACATAAGTTTAAACATATAAATGAACCTTTGTTTTTAAGTCAACAATTTATTTTGTAAACTATTCTTCAGTTTATTTCTATTTTAAACAAGCATTTTCATTTATTCCAAAGTTAATAAAAATTTAATTTTATAATAGCTTAATAAGTTTATATTTCAACGCTCTTTGCTTTTAAAAGGTTTCATTAATCTTTTGCTGTTTATTTGTAGTTTCCAAAGAAATTTCGATTATATTTAATTTCAATGATTTTAAACTTGATTTTATAATTTTATAGCCAGTAATTGTCAAACTTTTATATTTAGAATTTCATCATTAAACAATTTATTTATTTAAATCTATAATTAGGTATGAAATTTTTGGTTTTAAGTTTAATTTTATTTTGTGAACTTAATTGCTGTTCAATATCATATAAGATACGCACATTTATTTAGCATACATATGTTCTTTATGACCATAAATTTAATTTTAAAGAAGTATATTGTAAAATTGTCTCACATTTTATAATATTAATATATTGCATTACCAGTTAAGATAATTCCATTTCATATGGTGTTTATGGTCAGTTAAATGTTGTTAACCCAGTGACACTGTTTTATTTATTATGTATTGTAATTTTCAAAACGAGTATTTTCTTTAATGCACGTTTACGTGCATCAATCGCAACTATGTACTTGGAATAATAAATAAAACGAAGTGACCAGATGAAATTCCAGTACGCAAATTTTCTTAACAATAATTGAATATTCTTTTCTGAATGCCTATAATAAATATAAACATATTTGCATTTTGTATACGCAAATGGTAAAATTTTTATTATTTCGTCAATTTTAAAAATAAGATTTGTTTTAAATCTACAAAGATTACTTGAAGCCAACTAGAACGGTCATATATAAAAGAGAGGCGTATTAGATATATTTTTTTGAACTTTGTTCTAAAAAACAAATTCTTCCGATAGTCGATTCATGTTTTAGAAACCCACAAAAATATTAAACAATATTCCTTCAGATATAATAATTATTGTAGTAGTATTTGTTGAAAATGAGAAATTAATTTGTTGAAAATGAGAAATTAGTTTCATGTCAAATACATACGTTATTATTATATTTCAATGTTTTGTATTGTTTTTAATTTTATTTGGATTCTTTGTTATATTTCCATGTTAAACGCCGATCGAGTTATATGTTAGTTGACCTGAGCAGCGGGACACGATTTTCTAAGCAAAGCAAATGCATTTCACCACTTTTACTAGTCTGTAAGTTTATTGAATGGTGCTGTGCTCCATTCGAAACCAAAATTGATTCGAACACACATTACTATTAAACAAGCTTACAATTGTAGGCGTTTGATTAAATGATGAGTCTTGTGAAGACTTTACTCGCAATATTTTTCTTGGGAATATTGTTTACCTCTGCAAAATCAATAGTCACAGTTTTTTGTCATTCATTTATTAATAAATTGCGTCAGTAAAAAAGGAGAACCATCTAATTCAAGAAATTTGTGAAGAAAAATATTACTCAAGGAATATAATTATGGTATAAAACCCTAAAGGCGCGCTAATTCGACATATTAATTTTGTTGAGAAAAAATATTATTTAAAGGATATATTTTTGATGTAAAACCCTAAATGCGCGCTTTATTCGTTTCAATAAAAGTACATTCTCGTAAACCCAATTAATTTCATGAGTATTAAGATTCGGATAGATAGAGATATTCATGGTATTTTAAAGGAGATATAAAGAAACATTGTTTCTTTACCTTTTGAAAATTTGTTCGATATATTTCTCTTCTGAATAATACGATATTTTTTCAATTTTCTGTATAATACACGAACTTATATTTACAAAACCAAAAAGAAAAATTTTTGGTCTGTAATATAGATAGATTTCCTAATATCGTATTTCATGTTTATATTGCCATTTAGACTTGTTTTCAATAAATGAAATTATTTTTTTAAAATTAGGTTTTATTTTTTAATCATTCTGATAAAGTATTTCACAAGTTTTTGATTAATAAGTTTTAGATTTTTGAAAAAGATTAATTCCTTAATAATATTTATTATCACAAGGAGTGATTATTCAATATTGTATTATTCAAACTGAAATATATTATTTTTTTAATAATTAGTCAATTTTTAAAAACATATACGTATACATATCAGTTTATGAAAACAGATTAATTGGTTGGCCAGGCATCATTGGATGCATCCAGCTTACCCTGGAGAAAAAAAGCACAAATACAGAGAACAAGAAGAAATGTCTGAACAAAAATCTTCTCTCTCTCAAATCTATATACAACCGTGTCCAAGAACTCAATAGAGGCTTATCCGATCTGAAGTCCTTACAGCCACTAACCAGTTGTAGCTTACATCTGGCCTATTGACTTCTGGATAGCACGATTGTCAATGAAAGTAAGCAGTTAATAATAGAGCAATTAACGATTAACTGACTAGATTATCAACGTTACAAATAGTCAACCCCTAAAGAATAAAGAAATCCAAAATCATCATCTATATTATTAATGTTACCCCTTTCCTTTTCGCATGCTGCACTGGCAGGTCCTTGATGGGCTCATAGGCATATATGCACGTGGTTAATATAATTAATTCGGTGCCATAGAGATTCCCATAAGCGGGGTCTTAACATTATCTGTGCAAAAGATAGGAGAGGTCATTAAATCCAATGTCTCCTCTTTCCGACACTAACCGCTGATAGCTATAAACTCCCAAAAAAAGCATTATATTTTTGTGAATCAGGTTTCCTGGATATGGGCGATATCAGTATTAAGGCGATGTATAGTATATAGTGTGAGATGGCTTTACGGTGATGCATATTCAACTGCACTGTTTTCAGCTTCCTCTTGTAATTTAAAACCCCCCAAATGGATGCCGAACACGTAGATGTGTCACCTTACCAAATAAGTCTTCCCTTGCTTTTAGTCAGAGTAAAAAGGACTGATCGATTTGGAACTGATAGGAACAAAAAATAGGTGGATGTAAAAGAAAATTTTCTACGTTTTTAGGCAAACGAAAAACCAAATTATATGACAATTCTTGTATGTGGCGCTGATCAAAAAAATTGATTAAACAAAGAACAAGCAAACAAAACAAAGAATGTCAGCAACACACACTTCGTACGATACAAAAATTATACAAACAAATACGTGCGAATGTACCAATGTAACAAAACAAAGATCGAAAATAACAAAACTCCATAGAAATATGCTAAAGTTGCCAGACATAAAATAAGACTGTATAAATAGAGCGAAGAGCGATGCTGCCAGAGAGTCTATAATTAGCTAACAAGTGGCTGTATTTAAAAGTATACGTTTAGCATAGTGGTTTTAAACATCGAAAGTTTAATCTAATTTAATATGTATCGTGAATAAAATTTGTGGCGCGGTGTTAAAGTTAAAGTATGTTGTTATTTAAATAAATAAAGTTTTAAAAGAAGAAAGAGAAATTAGAAATTATATCTTTAATACGGAACAAGCCTTTATAATACAATCGATATATAAATTTTTTTTGTTCAGTCTAAAAATAAATAATCATTTGACTGTGTCTTACTACATAATTTGCATTGTATAATAATACATGGTATCTCCAAAATTTAATATTTAATTTCGCTTTATTCGTAACAATGAAAGCTTGAGAAATGTTATACTTATAAAAATCAACTTTATTTTCAAGTTAAAAATAATTTCCAGAAATTAAGACAAAAAAAAATCAATTAAAAGATATGCTTTCAACTTTATATTTAAAGAAAAAAGAAAGAAACATTTCTTAAAATTCATGCATAACAATAAACAAATGAGTTCTGATTGTTTTAAATTAAAGAAAGAAACAAATACAAAATTTAATATTCTCTCCAAAACAATGGTTTGACATTGATCGAAATGTTGTTCTTTGTGAATATTTACTTCGTGTGTTTGCAATTATCAATGCCATCAATTATTGTTAACTGTTTAATTGTTTCGAAAATTCCCTAGAAAACGGTTGGTCTTGTAATTGGCTATTCTATACCATACCTATTGTATGTATATATGTATGTGCGTGTTTCGTACACTTTAAAACATTAAATTTTCCCTGTACGGGTATCACTTGTTGTGAGCCAAAATCAAATATGCATGAACAAAAATAATAGCAACATTCAATAAAGTTAATTATCTAATGGTTTTGCAATGAGTTTGGTACATTATCTAAAATCAAATTTAAAAAATATACATACAGTATTCCACGTTCATTAGTGTATACCAACAACAAAAAATCGTGTTTGAATATTTAAACAAGAAACACAATACGTAAAACAAAAAAACCCCAATAAAACTTTTTCAGGTTTAAGTTTAGCTTTTCAAATATAAAATTTCAACTAAAACCTTTCAAAAGCTTAGCGGTAATATGCAACAAATTAAAGCTTTGTATTATATTAGATAGGAAAAAAATGTAATTTCTCATAATTGCTGTTGTTATAGTAATAAATAAAAATGAAAAAAAAAGATATATACAGTGTGCGACAAAACATGTGCACGAAATTCTTCTGTTAAGTAGACTATGTCTCAAAATCGAAGGCATACACATGGATTTTAACCTATTTTATTTATTTATAAAATTAACAATCTAAATTTACTAAAATGTAAGAAAAACAAATGAAAATTCTTATTAAACTTAATAAACTTTACTTTATAAAAAGGTTTATAGTTTTAGTAAACAAATCAAAAATATTAATTATACTAATATATGTGTAGTTGCTTAGACTCGATTAGGTTCGAGAAGTTTTATGCCAAATAATTTCTACTTGGCGGAAAAGTTGTCCTTATTTCTATAATTATCGCAGTTAATTTTACGCTCTACGATATCCCATAGACTTATCTTATTGCTTGCAAACCACACTTTTCATTTCATTTCTTTTCAACACCAATTATCAGTGTGTGCAATTGAGCGACATTTCTTGCTCTGCTTGTGGTAGCATTATGTTTTGTAGGATATCCTTGTTAACTTCTTGACACATTACTTCGTTCATTTTATGTATTGATCAGATCCAACGATCAGAAATGCATCCCCAAACCATAAACATACGTGCATATATTTTGTTGCAAACAAAAAACTGTATCCATTTGATGCAATAAATTTGTTAAATGTTTAATAAGATTTTTCGTAAGTTTGTCTTATATTTTCAGTCAGGATTACGGCCTAACTTCTCACACCAATCATGTTGTGTTTGTTAATTTTATATATGGCGGGATCTACTTTTTAAAGTCGACTCAGAACGACAGATTTTTAAAAAACTTTGCATGCCAATTTTATTTATTTAGGAAGTCGCTGTAGTAATATTTTTTCCATTTTTCGTTTTGGTGTCTGACCTAGGGTTTGAACCGTGACCTTACGTTAAATAAGCCAACACACTACCTGCTAGACTACGGCTAGTTTATTAGTTTTATAAATATAAAATATATATTTAAATTAAAATGTATTTACCTCCGTTTTTTAAACATATTCTACTAACCTCTTCAACGTTACCTGTCGATTTGCCTGTGGATTTGTGAAGATATTTGAAGACATGCTCGCGGAATTATGGAAATGTCTTGCAGAAGAGAATAAAGGAGAATTATCCAGTAAACTCAAAATATATAAAATTTCAGCTTTATTTAACATGTAATGCACGAAAATAGTTTAACAGGAAATTTTTCACTGCTGCTTATTTGCTACGGTTCTAAAAATTATGCAGTCAATGATAGACTATTCAGTTCAGGACATCTGTATAAGGTGCACTAAATGTTTAATATAAATTTTCTCACACAAAAAAACTACTTATTACAGGCGATGTGTGTGTGCTAATGTGGCAGATTTTTGATGGACGTTGTTTTCTGTTGGATGCTATAATGTGTAACCGTCTTTCGAAAGAAGCAATTTCCTTTAAAGTATATTTTCCTTTGTTTCGTTTTCATACACTAAATTCAATGTTTCTAGCGATTTATTTCCGCATTCGGTTAGCATTTAGTGACAACAACTGATGGCATTTCTCAAAGTGAAGAGGAAATTGAACAAAATATAAATATTTAGAATTGTTAAGAGTATTCTGTTCAAAATTTAATATCGAAGTTTATATGCATATTTATATTGCGGATTTTGAAACATTCCTTTGAAAAAAAATAGTACGTTATGAATATATTTTAACATTGTGTTTTAGTTGGTATATAGTTTAGTTGATATACAGATAAATCGACAAAATAGTAGTCATTATGAAATTATGGATTTTTGTAATTTTATTTGTAAATTTTTATCAAAATTATATAATTTTTTTTATCGAAAATGTGCACTGACAAATAACTTCAACGCTTAGTACCTAGAAGTCGCCGTAGTCTAGTGGGTAGTGTGTTGGCTTATTAGACGAAAGGCCACGGTTCGAATTCCCTGTCAGACATCAAAAAAAAAAAAACGAATATGAAAAAAAAATATTTCTTCGGCGGCTTCCTCTCAGCAGATTTCTGTCAAAAACTCTGAGAGTAAATAAAATTGCCATGTAAAGTTTCTCAAAAATCTGTCGTTCGGAGTCGACTTTAAACTGTAGGTCTCGCCACTCGTGTATAAAATTAACACACACAACATAAGTGGTGTGAGAAGCTAGGCGGTAATCCTGACTGAAGAGTTGTAATGGCCAATTATGTATGTATGTATGTTTAGTACCTATATCTCAGATAGTACTTGAATTCCTTGAATTCGGTAGGTTTGAAGATAAATGTTATAAGCTTTGCCAAAAAAAAAAAAAAAAGATTTTCTGTGATCGCAATGTTTTTACAAAGTAAGCCGAATGTGACTTTTTCTATAATCCAATAGTACTAATAGTTGTATTCATTTTGATTATTTTTTAGGTTTTTTTTATGCAACTTTTTGTATCTGTTTTTAATTTTGTTTTGTCGTTGTCTTTGTTGTTATTTCATCTACAGTTTAATTATTTCGTATAAATGATTTCGGTAGAATTGTATCTATAGCTTTTGTTCATGATTTAAAGTTGCTGCATGTGAGTCTTACTTTGTTGTTTACTTATTTCGGTTATCGCAACTGACACTTTTGGCCATATAAAGTATAAAAAGTCTGTATTCAAGCGTATAAAAAAGTTCGTAAGTTGATTTTTTTAACATTTTTTTGAAAATAAATGAAGTAAAGCCGTGTACTTGTTATTTGTTCTTTCCAGTGAAGATTAACACAACACACGTGTAATTGTAATTTAATTTAAATGTGTATTATATGTTTTGATTTCAATTGAATAATTATAAAAAATTAAATCGCTACATTGACTGATTAAATGTGCCAGAGAAGTGAAGTATTTATACGACAAACATTTCAATAACATGAATAGAAATAAAAATTTCTTGAAATTATTCTAACAAATATTTAATATATTACATTTTGACAACTGTCCTATATCTGTGTGGTCAAAATGAACAATAAATAAATAACAAAAATATAATAAAAATAAATTAAAACGTTGACGGTTCACTTAAGTTCAAAAGTCAACAATTTTGATTATTGAATTCAATGATTTTCTCAACATATATTTCACACTTCTTGCCATTTGTTAGACCTTTCGATGAGCTTTTAAATTGTCTTCTGATACGAAGTCAGTTATTTTTTTTTATTAAAAAATCGTGCAGTCATGTAAATGTTTTCCAAAAATTTTTGAACCAGCAGTTTTTTTTATTTATTTTTATTAATATTTTAACATGTAAAAAACTTAACAGCTAAAGTTAACAATAAGTACAACAGTACAATAACAATTCAATATTTGATATAACTCGAGCTTGTTGTCTTCGTATGCATGAAGAAGCCGAGATATGAAGATGACCTATTAGTCTGTTTCGTACACAATTTTTTAGATAGACTTTCTTGACATCTTAGCCTACTTTCAGCGTATCGTCACTAAAAACTTATGTCTTTCTTACCTATCAAGATATTGAAAAAAATATTAAACGTTCCATAATTTATGAAACCAGATGTTATTAATTAGACTTCCATGACAAGTAATTGGTTCTGTCTATTATGCTATTACTATGGTGAATAAATATTATGATTTAATATTTTTAATGAGTTTTGGGAGGATCTATCCCATTGCATAAATGAAGAAAACAAATTTTATTAAAACTATTCATTGAGTTACATTGAATCAAAATCAAAAATTAAATGATAATTTAAATTTTATTTTTGAAATCAGGATACTATTTCAACAGTATGGAAATTTTAGGAATTGGAATTTGCATCATTGTGAGTGAGTTATTCAGAAATCAAAAGTAATGATTTGAATTTGCACGATACTGGTGGATGCACGGAAACTGGCCAGCCAAGCTCTTTCAGTTTCTACCGTGTCATTATTAAATTACGATGGAATACAACACTTGTTGTATTGATTAATTTTAACTGTTTCAATTCAATTGCTTGTTTCAATGTTTTCACCAGATTCTAGAAACTCGTAATGAATAATTTCCATTCAATCCCAGCAGATTATCACCTTTATTGGTGCCATTTATGTCTTTGTATTCTACTACTACCACAATGCCTAATAGTGTCTTTCGATTGAGTTCTTCATTTAGAAATTTACTAAGGCAACAATGAATAAGATAGTGTATTTAAAAAATTTTAAAAGAAATTTAATATTTCGAACTGGGCAATGACCGTATCATACTGATGCTAATGTGAAAATGTGATTTGTCTACCAAATCCTCCATAGGATTAATACTCTTCTGCAAAGTCCCGATATGATTGTGAGTGAGTATTTATTTAATCGTTTGCAAAAGTGGTTACGTAGTCGCTAATTCTCAAACGAAACTGAACTAAAAAACTTGCTCAGAGAGGAATGTCAGCAAATATCAACAGAAAACACAAAAAATTGGTGTCCAAATAGGTTAGGTTGAATGTTTAATGAATATCCTTCTGAACATTTGATATAACATTTCAAAACATAAGGCCTTTGAATTTTTATTTTACTCTTTTTTCTTTCTGGGAGTACCTACTCTTTTTTAGCGTCATTAGAAATTTCTCCTTATTATTCTTTTGTTTTTACAAATTTTTGCTTAGAATTTATAAAATTGTTTACCTAACGTAGAGCAAATAAACTTCAGTTTTCAGAGAACAATTATACATGCACTCAGTTCAATTAAAAGAAAATATTTTACAATTTTATGGATACAAAAATAAATGTCGAGATTTGGGTTTTTTATATCAATAACAAAAATTTAAATTTAATATAAGCATTAAATGATTTTTCATAAAGAGTAAAGCAATTAAAAATTAATATTGTATAATATCACCTGTCATATCATTTTTTTTGCATCTTCAAACTTGAAAAAATGATTCAATGGTAGAAGTATTGCCAACGGCATATGTATAGTCTACAATAGACTATTTTAAGACGCTAAACAGTTCTTATTATAAACAGATCATCAAAGTTTATGGAAAGTAGTATATCGAGAAAGAAATACAAATAGTTCAGTAATTATTTAATTACCAGTAGTAAGTTATGTAACAAATTCAGTAGTAATTATCTAAAATTATGTTTTGAAAAACTTCTACCCTGTACCGGAATAAAATTATTTTTATGTTACCGATTGTAAAACGAAGAGAGGGTGCGATTCTGTGATTCAAAAAAATTATTACCGCAGCACTGAATAAACAAGTAAAGTTTTATAATGGTTAGCGGTCCGCTTAGCGTATAAAGAATAATAGCGAAACTGCCAGGTGTTAATTGAAAAACTGTTAAGTTATAATATAATTTAAGGAATTTTGAGCATGGAACGAAAATATGGAAGTGGAAGAAAGAAAAAGGGTGCAGACCTTAGCAAATGCGTGCGGAGTTTGCTAAATTCTGAAAAAATTTCATGATAGTCCTACGAGTGTAACCATCTCCGACCAGTAAATGTAATAGTTACAGATTTGCAATACACTTGCAAAACTTACAAAAGTAGGAATTGAGAACTTATGGCTTCACGGTTTTAAACTATTCTAGCATCCAAGACCAAACAGCCTTTATATATGTTTCGTATTTCTTTTGAAAATTCAGAATGTACAAAGAATATGTACAGCATTTGACAAAATAAAACAACCGAAAAGACCAAACATTGTGTCTCAATGTACTGGATTATGGGAAAACAAACGGACTGACAACAAAATAAAAAATAAAAATATTTTTAATTCAAATACAACACAAGTTGAAGAAAAAAAAAACGAAATCAAACATCACATATTTTTGCGGAAGTTGTCAAAAACAATGAAAAAATTAAATTAAATTCTGCACTAAAAGAAATACTTGAGGTGCATACTAAATAAGAAGCGGACTTTAATAAAAAAAAGTAGTTCAAAGACGTAAACGGATTAAAATCCTATTCGAATCAACTAGCAATAGTATTAAATTTCCAAATACTTTATTGTGCTCTTTAATTTAAAGATATTTCAAAATAATTTTACCGTTAAATTTAATTTTTATAAAGAAAAGTGTATGCACATTTTTTCACACTCTTAAATTAGCCAAAATTACTAAAAAAAAGTGGCGTATTATAGTTAAAGTGCAATCTAGATTCATACCTCGAAGAAAGCGAAAAAATCAATGTGATTTACAAATTTTAAAAATTAAGAGGCTATAATTCTCTGCGAATATAATTTTTCTCATTTTTGAAAAAGTTCAATACAATTTCACGGATGTTTCTAGAACCTATTACTGGCTTAGCTTTAACAAGTTTAGCAATCTAAGCACATACGTAACAAATAAATATGAAAAATATTTAATTTTTAAACCATATTATAAATAAATACAATGTATAAAAATGTTCTTCGTTGGCATAATAAAGAAATAATATTATAACTCGTACATAGTTAAAGTGCATTAAAAGCTGATAGCATGTAATATTTAAACAAATAAGCAAATTAAAAATTATTTGAATAAATCAAATTACTAAGCCAAAATTAAATGCAATAATTCAATGCCCTTTTAATCTGATAATAGCATTACTTATAAAGTGACCTTGAATTAATTAGAATAACATTTTCTAATTACATTACACCTTTCGCAGAGGTGTTGTTTTTGACAAAAGCAATAGCTTAATTTTTGATTATTGTATATAAAGAACTGCATACCTACTATTTCTGATTATTTGTTTTTATTTTATTCTATTTAGTGCAATGTATCTTACTTAAATAGTATTATTTTAAAAAAGTTTAGATTACGAAATATAATTTGTTTTTTTTATAAAAAACGCCCATAATATTTTAAAAGAAAATGTAATTCGTATTGTAACTGATAAATATGTTTTACAGTCATAAATACTGATAAAAGTCTTGTCTGAGCTTTATCTTCTCTATTTGCCGTATCAAATAATTTTTATTAGGCCACATACAATATTTTTCAGTTAAACACTTACTATTATCGTACTATTTTTATGAATTATTTTTTGCTCTGATAATTATCATCTGTTTATTTATATTTATTTTTACGTTTAAATTTCCTAAACAAAATGAATAAGCTATTTGTTTAGAATTTAATAAATTAATTGGAAATAAAAGAAACTCACAAATGTGTCAATTTAAAGCATTCCATCATAAAAATCATTCAGAGGCGTTATTTTTAGTGCAAAGTTTTTCCTTTCTTTCTCTCTTTCTTTCATACATAGATTTCAGTATATTTATTAAAATTTTTCTACAATATTCTTCACAAAATTATGATAATAATTTTTAAATTTATTTAACCTTTTGCTCAGTCAATCCGTACAAAAATTAAATGTTAACAAATCGTTACATCTGTAGTTTATCTTATTAGTTTTCAGTAAATATGATTTTTTTTAACTCTTCCAAAATTTAATAACGTGAAAACTAAATCTTCTTATTCAGAAAATTTTCTTCAAAAAAAAAAAAGGCGGAATAATGAATAGTATGTTAATAATTTATGTAATCTTAGACTAGTTTTTCTAGATTTTATTTTTATTGTTAATTGATGTAGTTCTAAATAAATTAAATAAATATTTATATATTTATTAATTAGAATAGAATTACAAATTGTGTTATTGCGTTAATTATTCACAGCTGAATAACTTACACTTTATGCTCGGCGTGATGCAATAGGCCAGAGTCTTTGGTAGGAATCAAACTCACGATCCTTATACTAAAAGTCTAAGACACTGTACACAAGACCACCGGAGCATCAAAGTATAAAACGACTATCGATTCTTGTTTCTACAAAGCTTAAAAAACATATTTAAGTTGTTTACAGTATTATTTTTAAATTAATTTTAATATTTAAAGTAAATAAATATTATAAATCAAAAATATATAAAATTATATATAATAATATAAAAATGTTGATTTTCTTATTTCTTTATAATATAATCAATTATTTTCGGTTTGGCAACTTCTAGAATCGTATTGTTTGATATCGTTTTTTCTATATTTCGTGTTTTTTGCTATATAGTTTAGTTAATGTAATTTGATCCTTGTTTACCACTATTCTCATAATTTCTTTATGTTTTGTTATTGTTTAACTTTTTTGCTTCTTTTTGTTGAATAAACATATTTTGTTTATTCTGTTTCCGCAGCAATATTATATTTCATTACTGCTTATACTGCATTACTTGCTTGTTATTATAATAATAACTACTATAAATTTGAAACTTGCATAAAATAAGTGTAAAATGTTTTCAGTTGGAAACAAAAAAAAAATCGACAATAACCTCTTAAAAAGTCCCTTATTCGTATACTTTTTGAATTAAAAAATCCTACTGTTTAAGTTGCATCTACTAGGCCATGGTGAGTGTTTATTTTTTTTATCAACTGTAAAATAAAGTTGTCCTTTCATAGAATAGCTAGTTTTGTTGTGGTCATAGGATATATTTTCCATATTTTCCATTAATTACTATTTTAACCTGGTGCTTTTTATGACAATACAGTCAAAGAAAAAAGTCTGCATGTAGGCTTTTTACCGGTGATTTTTATAAAATTGAAAAAGGTGTTATGGCGTTGTTGTAATTAAGAACATTTGAAGACATACGTATTGTATTTTTAAAAACAAAAAAATTTAACCCAGAAATTATTAGAAAAAAAAAAACAAAAAAATTAGGGAAAAATTCTATATATTCTATGCTACTCGGATCGAGTAGAAAGGTAAATTAATTGGCAATTCCTTCTCTAATCGAACTTGGAAGTAAAAGTTTGTTTTATTTTTTCTTTTAATTATTGAAATCATACAAATTTATCTTTCCCTATGAATAAAAATAAAATTACCCACACCAGAAGCAGTCATTCCACCTCGTTGCTTTAAATCTTTGCTTAAATGTTTGTAATCTCTTTCAGTAAATGACATCGAATTTACATAAATCATTAGAAAGAAATCATATTAACTTTTCGAACATATATATTTGGGGTCACTAGTTTTAAGTTTCTTGTAATGATACACTCACTTATTTTGGGAATTTTATTTACTCTTATTGCAATTCTCCTTTTTAAGCAAGAGTTAAGTTTTTTCCGGACGGTTTATTTGTAAATGTTCTGGTTTTTCAAAGGATGGATTAGCACACAAAATGAAGATTGTTCTCTTTAAAAAATTTTACAATTACAATTAGGTCATTACAATCCTTCAGTCAGGATTACGACTTAGCTTCTGACACCACTTATATTGCGTGCGTTAATTTTATACATGAGTGGCAGTTTAAAGTCGACTTCGAACGACAGATTCTTGAAGATTCAGAATTTTTTTGCCAGAATTTTTTTGCCAGAAATTACTTGAGAAAAAGTCGCCGTAAGAAATATTTTTTTCATATTTCGTTTTGTCGGAAATGTTTGACCTGAGTCAAACGGATTTACGGATACTTCTGATATTTGTATTTTTAAAAACAAAAAAATTTTCGGAATCTTGCTTTAATTTTTTAAATTAGAAAATGTCGAGAAAATGTCGAGTTACGAAAAGTTATGATTAAGTGAACAAGAGTAGATGCAATATTAAAAGGATTTAGCAAAAAAATACAACTCAAAAATAATTCCTCGAGTTTGTCTTTATCGTTTAAACTTATAAGAGTCTCATTTAGAAATGACAGTATACTGACGTAAAAAAATTACTATAAAGCGGCTAAACTTTAAATTTAAACACTTTAATTGACTACGAATAAACTATTAGACAAATATTATCAAAATTTTACAATATCACAAATTTCCAATTTGACAAAGTAAATTAAATTATCACTTGTGAATTGTCTACGCATTGACTATCTTTAACCGCAATACTTTAGCCTTGCACTTTAACTTTTTAACTTTAATTAATTATTGTGCATAAGAAAGGATTTTCTTTTGCTTTCTTTAAAACCTCATTTAAGGTTGATAAATTTAATTAGTAGGAAGTTCATTTGCATTGAAAATTATACGAGCACTAAATTAACCACAACTTTTTAAATTATATTTTATGTAGTTGATAAGATAATTTAATGGCATTAAAATTTAAACAAAATTAATTTTTCTTTATGGATCACATTTGAATGTGTAACCACAAACAAATAATTATGATAAATTGTAGAATTTTATACAAAGAAATTTAAATTGTAATGGTGTGGGAGAATAAATCGTTATATAAGAGATTAAAGAATGTTGTTCCTTTAACACTCTTTGACACTTCTTCTCTTCTTTTAACAGTGTTTCTCAAAAGAATTTTATATTTACTGGATCGATTAAAAATAAACTTTTAGATGGAGTAGTAAACATAATAGTATCCGCTAAAAGTACATCAAAAGATGAATAACTCTGTCGAACGGACTTAATCGATTGAAGTAACATTTTAAGAAAGTTTTCTTAAAATTAAGTCAGCATTTAAATATTTATTATAGATTTTAATCTACTATTAGGTAAGAATCACCAATTTTATAGATTTTTTAACAAAGTGTTACTATAATGTTTCACAAAAAAACCAAGTGCTACCGGACGAAAGGAACGCAAAAGGATCGCCCGTTTATACCCACAGTTCTTAAATGAAATACGAACTATTTTTCACAGTGTATAAGTATATATTGTATATATTTTCCAGAAATTCATCCACGTTCTAGTTACTTAAATGGTATTACAATTAGCCCTCCAAAATACTTGGACTTAATAAGATTATCAAAGATTGTGTTAAAATTGCACATTTTTTATACACCGTATGTATAAATATATATATTTGTATATATTAAAAATATTAAGTTTTATTATTAAATGTTAAAGGCTTTTATCTTCGTTGAAACAGCTGTAGAAAAATCTAAAAACAATAATGAAAAATATCTTATAAGAATGAAAGATAACTTAAATCAATATTAATAAAAAAAATTCTATTTATTGCATTCAACATCTATTTTAAGATTTAAATTTTTAACAGTAAATTACTTAAAATATACTGAGCACGACTATAGATAACAATAATGTTTATTTTAGAATTTAAATCAATTTAATATATTTTATCGCCGTTGTGTTTGTTTTTAAGTATTTTTGTGACTTAAGCACTACTTTGGCTATCATTAAAAATAATTTATTTAAAAGAATTCATGAGAAAGAGAAATGACAGTCTTGTTTAAGCAAAATATATTTATTATTACTAAAACATTCAAACAAATAATCCTTACTTTTTCAGGAATAAAAAAGTAGTGATGCATAGTAGATAAACATCGATATTATATCGATTTATTACAAAATACATCGTTGTTTCTGTGTATTGACTGATTTTTGTAACAAAATGGAAGTATAAAAAGTATTATACTAATTATTCCATAGAAGGAGGTAGTAGAGTTCCGCGATCAGTCGATTTATTAATCTGCCTTAAACACATATAGATATTACAGTAATGTATCCTTTACTCCCGTTTTCCTGGTAAACTTCAGGATGCTGTTCGCCATCATTAAGATGCATTAATGCCGCATAGTACGTATTCCGTTCTCCTCATCATATTTGGCTTTAATTGATCCCTTTCGAAAGCAAATGTTTTTAAATCTCCGATAATATATCTGTTACTTTACTATACTCAATAGTTTGACTTGCCAGGGGTATACGCCTTTCTTCATCTTTCCGTTCGCCGAGTATGTTGTTCCAAACTGTTCTTCTTATTTCACAAAATGGTTCTAGCCTGATAAGCGTCGTAGAAGCTATAGCTCACTTACTCTCATCTACATTGCTGTGAATTCCCACACGAAATGGCTATTGCTGTTCCGTCCTTCTTATTTCCTGTTAATGTTGAATTGAGTACACCTTTAGATGGCGTAAATTTAGAGAAACTAACGGAGTCACTCCGGACTGAATACCTCTCTCATGGCTACCCCCAGAATTTTCCCTCTTTTAAAAAGTTTACAACAGCGTTAAAAATTATATATCCCTAAAGCATACAGTTTACTGATACTGTCTAGGGAAGACTTAAGGGGGGAACTGTATGCCATTCGATTTGTCAGATCACGATGTCCTCCTAACTCTAGCGTTGGCTTGTCTCGTATTAACCTATATTTGTCACGGTTCCATAATTTTACCATAATTATCACGGCTCACGTTCTCATTTTTATATGCGAAGCACTTAAATTCAATAGTGCCTACTGCACCGTTATAGGACACGTTCTCATTGTCGCGGTTATATCAAAGTAGACCTAACTCTTTATCTTATCCAACTTCACCTGAACTGTTTTCGAACATGTATTTCCAAAACGTTTTATTATTTTTATTAGTCCATTATGTATGGCATATTGCATCGGTGTAAAAAAATGAAATTTCTGTGATATTATTAATTTTATCCTTGACAAATTTGATATTAGACAGTAAGTGTAAGCGTGATGTTGAATAAAACGGTGGTAAATTAAAAAACGTTTTCAGAAGCTTATTCTGACAGACTTGTAAACAATGTAGAAATTAAAGTCTTGTTAAATTTTCTGGCAAATTGCATGGCATAAAGAACAGGCTTTAAATCTAAGACTTAAATATTAAGAAAATTACATTAAATTTACAAATAAAATTTTATATAAAGTGTTCCAGTAGTAGTTTGTGGAATTTTGTGTAGTTTTTTCTCTTTAATGCAATGCTATTACTAAAATATTTCTCTTTATATCCATAAGTCATTTGTTCCTTTTTGAATACTTGCTTGCTTGTTATTTTCTCTTTCCAATACTTTTATTTACACACACTCCTAAACATTGTTCTCTGGTTTTTTTCTCCTACACAAAAGGAAAGTACTTTATGATAATGTGAGAAAAATATTTCCTATTATACTGACATACCATCACAGTTTGCTGGCAAATTTTTAGTATAAATGCTTTGTGAATTACGAGATATTCAATATTTCAAACAATTTAATTTATATTTACACAAAAGTTAAATTAAAGAAACGTATTATATTTATCATTACAAATAAATATACATATGTTGATCAATTTAATAGCAATTTAATATGTAATGGTAAATTTAATATCACAATATACATACAAACATAATTGGCCATTACAACTCTTCAGTCAGGATTAAGGCCTAGCTTCTAATACCACTCATGTTGTGTGTCTTAATTTTATACATGAGTGGCGGGACCTACAGTTAAAAGTCGACTCCGAACAACAGATTTTTGAGAAACTTTTCATCGTAATTTTATTTACTCAACGAGTTTTGACCTGGGGTTTGAACCGTCGCCTTAAGTCTAATAAGCCACACTATTACTAAACTACGGCGACTTCATATGCATATTTATTTTCTCTTCAAAATTTTAAGTTCTAAAGTTTTGCGCAGTGACACACCATAGAATTTGTGCGAATAGGCGTTTATCCAACTGACATGCATCTCGTACTGATAAGGCGAAGGAGAAAGATGATTGGGTCAGCTCAGTATGGTGGTCCAGCGGTTCCTTTCTTCTATCCAGGAAATATTAGCTATGGAGTGCAATCTATTCCTGACTAAAGGAACATTGGCGGTTATATAGTCTGTTACCCGTCCCAGCCAATGTGTTCGAAATTTAGTTTCTGGGTATGTCCCCATGTCCAGGCACACAAAAAATAGAGACCTTTAAAAAACTGTCACTGTATTTTCAGAAAACTTACTCATTCAACCGCCATGACTTTCGGTAGCTTGTAGGAGGGACTATTGTTTGTAGCTATATAGACCCGATGAACCTGTTAGTTGGATATGTGAGTCTACAATTTTTAGCGGATGTGTGCAATATAAAATAAATCCCATTTTGAATTTTTGTTCTCTGGGACCTGTAAGGGAAAGTCTGAGTCGGAAGTACTCTGCAGCCAGGGAATAATATGCTTAAGGTCGGGTGATTTAAATTTTTTGATGATATTTACAGCCTAGGGTTGACTTCCATTATTTAGTAGGAAAAAATTTATTATTTATTACGTTATTGTTACATTGTTGGGGTTATAAAGTTTATATTAATATTTGTACTTAAACTTTGCTTTCTCCGAATCCGTCCATACATCCTAAGCTCATATGGTACAACCAACAGACGATGGTGCGATGAACACTAGACAGGGTTTTGTTTTTCTCTGTGTGGCTAAAACACGCAATCAAAGCAAGTGGCTTTGTTATAGGCAGAGTTTAAATCAACCCTAACTGTACCGGTACTAGGTTGAACCTGATGTTTGAATTAAAAATCCGCCAAGCAGTGTTTCATCTATTGGGATATAATTTGAAGCAAAAGTACTATAAACGTGGTCGAAAGAAGGAATGTGGAGAAGGACTACTTACAGGCAATCTTCTCTTTGCGAGCAATCTCACTATTCGATTCACTTACGAGAGTAATAACGAACACTTCCTTTCTAGTCTAAATAGTCTAAAATTAAAAATTTACTCCTCTCTAAAATTTGTTGTTGTGTTCCTACAAATTGCGTATTGCGGATTTCCATCAATACCAATGAGTTTAGGAATCTCCTATTTATTGGTCTGCATGACTATATTCCTGTCCCTGAATGATACAAAAGTAAGAAATCTATGTTTCCCTCTATAAGAATTCCATCTCTGCTTTTGTGCGGGAGGACACAAAGTTTCTATATTTTTGTAGATAATTCGCAAACTCTGTCTTCTCCATGTGCTTATTAACCTGTGGAAGTAATCTAACTTTTATACGCTTGCCTAACCTTGATATTCGGTTCGTTATCGCCCGTATTAAAAACATAGTCTTTGAAAGGTTGTTATAACTGTGTGAAGTTGTGGTAATCATCCTCACGATTCGCGATATCGACACTATGCTTGTAGAACTCGATGGAGTCGACTCGATGATGACCACTAATGTCTTCGAAGTGCAAACAATAGATGGTATATATGAAGAGCTACCTCGTCCAATATGTAAAAGATATTACCTTGCTTACCATAAATTGAAGCAAGGGCTTCTTACACAAAACGATGAACACTTCCCTTCAAGCATTGACAGGAAGTCACTAACCTTGACAATCTAGTCGTGATTAAAAAGTCAACTAAACACTTACGGTATATTTCATAAGTGTGATTATATTAAATTATCTACGTTTCACATTCTATACATTATTGAAAGTGAACACTGTATTGTCGAAAAACAATCGTGTTTGTGCTTATTATGTACGTTTTAATCCACCTTTGAATTTTGTGTAACGTTTTGTATTATTTTGAAATTCAATTGTATTTACGTAATTGTTTATAACAATTTGTTGCACAATGTTTATCTATTTTTTAGGTATTTTATGTAACTTGCAATCTAGTTTAAATCTTCTTATATGTTTGCATATTTTCGTTTTAAATCGTTAAGATTTGTTATAAATAAGTTAAAGCTACAACAACGAAATTGACAATTTCCTTATTGAGTTTCTCCGAATATTTACGTACATTATTTAAATCTCTTTTATTATTACCATGTAATAACATTGTAACAAATGGTTATTTATGACACAAATGTATATTAATTTTAATTAAAATCTTGTATATTCAGTATATAATTGGTGGTAAATTTACATAAATTAATAAAATATATTACAATTGCACGACTGAATACGTTTTATAATAATTTCAACAATAATAAACATTAGTTAAGTAAAATTAATTAATTTATTTCAATATAATAATAAAAAAAAACCACTTGATCTTAATGTATTGTTGAAATACCATCGCATTCATTCTGATTTCTTTCTTCTGCGAATATGTACGTTTTTGTAACATTTTATACCAAAATGATTGTATAAGGGAGAAACATTTTTGAATTAATATGGCATGCGATAGAAAAAATTATAGCAAGTGCAAAATTGGACCTTGCAAAATTAGCTTAGATAGATTAAGCTTATTTATTATAAGCGATGAATAGTAGACGAGTTTCGTCAATCTCAGCAGACACAGAATAAAATTGTCCTTAACATGCGTTAACGTTCGGTTTTTTTTCTTGAAGTTAAGTAAGCGATCCACTTCGAAAATCGGTGTCTTTTTCCCTTAAATTGTGAATAAGGTTTCAAAAGATGATTTCGATTCGAAAATAGAATCACCGAAGATAAGATATTGATTAATCAGTTTTAGTAACATCAAATTCACAACTTGTTTCTGGCTTAACCTAAGAAAAACTGTAGAATATGGCGAATTTTAATTTTGATACTGTCCGTTTTTGATGAGCACTGAAAAATTCCTGAGACAAGCAAACACAAAATTTTCAAATAGTTTTTAATCAGCAATTCTTGTTTTCATAACCACACGTAGCGTAATCAAATTGAACTTATTTAACGACTGACTACTGTATAGAGTCATCTCTATACAGAGTCTCATTAGAGTCTTATTTCTAAATGAAATATAAAGATAATCTTATAGCTTTAACGTTCTTTTAAAGTTCATTTTGAATTTAAATTACTATTACGTAATAGCAAAGCATTAATAAACGTTAGCTGTTACACTACATAGACTTTAGGAGCTTAGTAGTTTAGTTCTGAATGGTAATATTATAATTTTTAATTATATTTATTATAATATTTTAATAAATAAAAATTCATATAAATTAGTTTGGCATATTTCTGTTATTCTATTAAAAAAAATACAAATATTGTTATCATAATATATGAAGAACATTTCTCGATCAATGATTGTAGTTATATATAATTTGTTTTCCAGCCTTACAAATCAAAGTTTTCAATTATATTTACATTTAAAGGGTCATATTTCAATTCAAAGAAAGTGTGTGATAAAAAAAAAGAGGAAAATATGAATAGATACTGGATGATATGTAAGCTAAATTTCTTTTCAATGCGATTGTAGTAGTATGTTGTTAAATCATAATGGAATTGCTCATTTTATATAAATAAGCATGTAGATACCAAATTTCATTCTATTTCGAAAAAATGTAAATAATTTTATAAAATATTCCTCATTTTCTTATACTAATATGCAGAATAACCCCCACAGTTACCTTGCTTACTTGACACCCGTCATGTCATTGAAGCAATGAGACGATGCGGTATACCTACGCTCGATTTAGCCAATACTGCTTAAATGGCTACATTTCGTTTCTATAAAGAGCATAACTCGCCAATTACCATTTCTGATATTGGAAATATAAACTGATGCTTTGCATTGACTGGGTTGAATTTTAACTCAATTAGCATTTATCCTTTTTAAACACTGCAGCTGCCATTTAAACCAATTTTTTGTTGTTGGCTTGTAGCGATTTTGTTTGTGTCTAGTTAGTTTAACTTTTTTTGCTTCTGTCAATTTAAGAGTCAAAACTATAGTTAAACTAGTCTCTAATCTCTTTGTATATGTGCTTTTAAAATGAAATTCCCACATACATTTTCTATGAATTCTGATAATACCTATTCTTTATAATTATTTAACTTTTAATTTTTTAATTTTGTTTACAAAATAACAATATTATTATTATTAATAAATTTATTAATGGTGCCTCATCTGTTTGCATTTATCCTTTTTGAAGCAGCTAAACGCCGCGCCTTCCATTTAAACCAATTTTTTGTTGTTGGCTTGATACCATTTTTGTTTTGTGTCTAGTTAGTTTAACCTTTTTTCTTTGCTTCTATCAATTTAAGAGTCAAAACTATAGTTAAACTAGTCTCTAATCTCTTTGTAATGTGTTTTTAAATAGAAATTCCCACATACATTTTTCTATGAACCCTGATAATACCTATTCTTTATAATTATTTGACTGGATTTTTTAATTCTGTTTTACACAAAAACTTTATTATTGTAAATAAATTTCTTAATGCAATAGTAAAATACAGAACAAAAGAGGACTGGCATCTTGGCCTAAAAAAACATACATATACATTTAACCTTAAAAAATAAATAAAAAAAAACAAACTCTTTGTTACCAACCTTTCACTAGAGATTAAAAGAAATAAAAAATATTTTTTAACCATTTAATCGTTTAAACAGTTCAAAGCAAATTTGAAAGTACGCACGTGTATGAGAAAACAAAAGTTTAATTTTATATTGTAACAAGTCTGTCGATCAGGCAATGATAAATGTATGAAATCATCTAACGCGTTAATATGAAATTTCTGAAAATGTTTATGATTACGTTTAACATAGCTCAGCTTTGCGATGGCGTTTCCAACATACAGATTATCCTCTAAATCTAAGAAACAGTATTAATTTGACCGTTGACGTGAACATAGTGATCAAAGTATAACGTGAACAATATTTAAAAAAACACTTATACCTACATATATTTACTAAAAGCTTTATCGTATGTTTTTCTTTACTGTAAAATAATGGTTTTATCAATTTGTACTTAAAAATTTACATGTGAAAAGTTATTAAATCACAATCGGATTAAGGCAAATTGGGAGGACATTTATCTCACAACAATTTTAAGCATTTTAGTATTTAGACCACAATTAACCACAGGCTTAACATTAACGACTTGGAAAAATATTTTACCTGGTAGCGATATATAGTTAATGTTGAGAAAAAGAAAAACATTTCTCTATTGGTTTTTGGTAGCATTAGAGCCTTTAGTAAAACATGTAGTCATTATTTATTCTTAATGTAAGAAAGCATTAATTTGTTTGCATGCAAACAAATTAAAGAATTCGAAACATTCGTAGAAATTAAAGACATTTGTTTTTAAGAGGATTGATAACACATTTTCTTAACAGGCTGTTCTAATTTATTATCCAATTTTTAAATAAAAATGTTCTATGTTTCAATTTCAGTTTATTGAAATTGAAATTTAAAACTCAGTTTCATTGTCTAATAATTATCATTATATTATCGTAAGATATCTAATGACCTACGTATATCTATATATGAATGCTTGCCATAAGCCTGTAAAAAAGTGTATCCATACGCAAGTTCTTTTTTTTTTGTTAAATTTTAATGTCTTATTTCATTCAATTTTAATGATTTATTTCATGCTTTTATCACTTATAAATATTTTTTTCTAAAAGCAAACTATTTTCATGCGCTTAATATAATATTTTACACAAAATCTATGGTTAATTTTATACTTAACTTATGTTCTTGAAATTGTCAACATGCACATGTTCGGGAAAAATGGACTGATATTTATGTCAGGCTATGAATTATTGTTATAACCTGCATTCTTTTTGATTTAAAAACGATAAATTCCTAGTTCACAAAACACTTGTCAAATTTATTAAGCAATGAATTGTAGTTTTATTTCATTTCTACCAATTCCTCGCAAATCTAACAGTCTGTTATGGTATATGAATGCATATAAACAAAAATGCATCTGGTTATTTTGTTCTAAAGAGAACAACATCAAGGTTTCCTTCTAACCACAAGAACATAATACAGACAAATGTGACAATGTAGTACATACTTGGTTCGTTTATTAAAATATTTTCAAAATTGTTGTTAACACTATTACATATTAAATACATTATTTTAGTGTAAGTGTTTGTAAAACTAGAAAACTAGTTATACTTTTAGTTTAAGTTTTGTGAATACTTTATAAATTAATGAATATAAAAAGGGTATGAATTTCTTTCTTCCTTCCTTCAAGTTCTGTATACCTAATTAAATATATTTCTGTGAAGTTTAATTAAAACACAAACTTTCATATCAAAATAAAGATGTCTTACATTTCAGCTGAAATATCAATTTTAAGTGCATTGTTTTTATTAAATAGAAACTTTTTGCGGTAAGCAGTTCCATAACTAACAAAATATGAAATTCCATTTTAAAGATAACCTTAAAGCTGGATTCACCCATGGTTTCGGAACAAAATTTTTGTTCTGAAACAATTTTTTTTATATGCAGTTTGACGTTTCTCTTTTTGAGAGAGAGAGAGGAAGAGAGTAAATTTTGTTCGGAACATTGTCGAGCCTCGAATTGGTTTATTTTATTTTTGTTCCGAAACAATTGGAGAGTGCTGCCAGATACTTCAATTTTATAAGCAAATTTGACAGAAAATTGTTAAAATAGTAAAACTAACACGTCGTTTACAAACATATTTCATATGGTAGCCTTGTTTTTCCGGAACAATTGTTCGAAGTGGGTGAATCGTTTCAGAACAATCTCTCAAAAAACTAAAATTGTTTCAGAACAAAAATTTTGTTCCGAAACCATGGGTGAATCCAGCTTAAAAGTTTGAGCTGCTTGCTACCTACCACTTTTTTGCAGTAATGTTAAGCTAAATAGCAGAATCTATTTTCCAGAAGTGAATTCTGGTTAGAAAATAACGATTTTTAGTTCTGATCTTATTTCATTATTTATTTTAATATCAATTTATGATTCCACCAAACAACATAAAACAAAATTTATATACGAGGTGTGTCCCAAAAATTTTTTTTTTGTTTCTAATAGGCGTTAAAGTTTAAAGTATACAAAGGGTCTGCAATTTTTTTTTTGTCAAAATAATGAAGTATTAACATTGTTCATAAGAAAAACATGATTTTAAAAGTATGATTTTAAATGTATGACAACATTAAATAAGTTGAGTATATGGCAATGCAAAATCAGCAAATCATAAAAGAAGTTGATTAAGCATTATTTTGTAATGCCATGGTAATTTTAGTATTTTGTGCTTCAATTGTGACCGAATAAAGGAGTTAAATCCCAAAAGGGACCTCGTTCCATAATAAAATCGTACCTTCAAATTTTAGAGTTTAAAACAATTTTTTTCATTAGGAATTTATTTATTGGGATTCACTTTTATTGCTATAAGAGTTATATTCAATAGAAAAACGGTAAACTAAAATATTACGCACCCCAGAATGTTAGCGAAACCATCTATAAAAATAAACATGCGATTGCTTTTGAAACTAGTTTTAATTTCAGAAATCTGATTTGATATATATGTACATATATTTTAATAGTAGTAAGAACCGCTATACTCACTATATGCAGATAATGAATTAAATAAAATGTGTGGTCGCCGTAGTCTAGTTGGTATTGTGTTAGTCTATAAGACGTGAGGGGTCCTGAATATTTCTTCGACAAAAGGCAATAAAATTGCCATGAAAAGTTTCTGAAAAATCTGGCGTTTGGAGCCAACTTTGTATACATATATATATATAATTAGCACACATGGCATAAGTGGTATGAGAAACTAGGTCGTATTCTGTCTGAAAGGTTGTAATAGCTAATTATGTATATATGTCTGTATGTATTTTAAAATGTTAATTAGTTAGATGTATATAAGAAGTAAGTCTTACCTAAAATGAAATAAATAAAAATTGAAATTGCAAGTTCAAATTTGAAAGCTGTGTAGTTCATGCCCGTGAACGTGTTAATTTTAGGTCGGTTTTCGATAAATTGTAAACTTTACGCTAATATACCATAAATTTACATTTGAATTGAAGTAAATCGTTTTACAATTCAGTTTTTAAAAAGAAAAGTGCTATTGTAAAGCCATAAAATAATAAACAATACGAATTTATACAAATTAGAAAATGTTGTTGGTGTATCAGAATTTTTGTGTTGGTTGAGATTTTTAAAATTTTTAACATTTGGACAAAAGATCAAAGAATTTGCATTTCATTCTTTGCTATCATTCCCATTGTTGTTAAATATAAATCTGAAACTTGTGAAATTCTTACGAATTTTCTCTTAAATTATTAATTAACTATCAGCAAGTCATTCTTTCATAATTTTAAATCGCTCAAAAAATTCGCCTTAAAAAGTTAATACTATTTTTATAATTCACTTATTCAAATAAAATTGTAGTTCAATTTAATTTCTCCATCCATTTCTGTAAAAAATGGGAGTTTTACTAATTATCAAGTGTGTAAATCTCATGTGTTGTTTTCATTATAATTAAATTTATAATTAATTATAGTGAAGGATTTTTTTTCATTGTTTTAATTCTGTGATATGGTCCCACACATAAAATAAACGATACTGAAAGAAATAATATATTTATTTTATATTAAATCAAAAATAAGTATAATTAACTAAATAAATTATTCTTTTTACTATTTTAGGACTTAACAACTTAACAACAACAATTCAAAATTTAAACGATTAATTGTTTTGTAACTGCAACTCAATTTCGAGCCATTAAATTTAATAAAAATGGATCCCACAACACACACTGGAAAATCACGGTAAGTTTTATATAATAAACCTATCGAAAACGTATCACTATTATTATTATAAAATATTTGAAGCCAATCTCTTTTGTTTTTTTAAGCATTTGTTAATTATTTTTTGAATTTGGGTTGGTTTACCAAGATTTGACATTTTTTTTAAACTTTTCTGCAGTTTGTAAGTAAGCACTTACGACCTGAGAAAGCTTTCGGTGTTATAAGAGGGGGTACACTAGACAAGAATTTGAATCATTAAAATTTCGTACTTCTACATAACGAGTCAATCAATGTAGGAGTAAAACAAGTTACCCTCCATCACCTGTTCACCATCCTGCAGGGATGGTCGGAATAAGGACTTTTTCAAGTATTTATATGAATATTATATTTCACAGTGTTCAGTTCTATGAACCTTATATATATTCTAATTACTGGTTTACACGACGCTACTGTATCATACGTAAGATCTTGTTTTCTTTCCTTTTGAACTTTTTTCCTAGGGTGCAAAAAAACTTTCTGAATTTCATAAATGCCAAGTTGTAGCAGCAGTATTATTGTAGAAATTGTATATGAAGACTGTTTTTAGCAGTCATCAAGACCTATTGATGAATTTTATAAGGGAATTTTGATTTATCAGTATCAGTCTAATTTTATATTGAGGTTATCTATGTAACTTCGGTCAATTTTATTTTCTTCTAAACTCACTGATACTAACACGACACTGACTAAGATTGAGTTATTTTTCATTTTTGCATTACTCGTGTTATACTGAAAAGTTTTGTGATATTCATACACTTTTTAACTTTTTAATGTATTAAAAATATTAAAAAAAATTATTATTAAAATAATTGTCATTTTTTGTTTTACAATATTATTACAGCGATCATTCAATGCACCACTCAATGCATGGAGCTGGTCACACCGAAATGGATCACTTAACTGTTATGTCGACCACCAGCACCACCACCACAACAGAAATGCCCGCTAACGTACATTTGCATCACGATATGCCTGGTATGCACCAACACCATGTTCCGGCCGCAAGTAGTGGTCATACCATGTTACATCATGCAATGTCTATGTCTGTTAGTATTTATATTATCATTAAAATAATAAAAACAATAAATTAATAAATTTCTTGATTCATTTATTTTGTTTTCAAGTTCCATTTTGGCTATTCTGAAACCGTACTATTTGATTGGTGGAAAATAGATAGCATAGCAGGATTATTGGGTTCAATGCTGGCGATATTTATCATTGCGGTTTTGTATGAAGGTCTTAAATATTATCGGGAATTTTTATTTTGGAAAACTTACAACCTCTTAGAATATCGCCCAGTTACTGGACCACAAACAAATCCTGAAGCCGGTCAAAGGCCTGCACCTCAATCCAGCGCTTCACCAGTTCAGTAAGTTTTCTCACTCTAGATATAAACATAAATAATGTGGTTAAGTCGAATGATGTCTTTGAATTTGGTAAATCTTTTATGCATTTTATTTTTGTGTTTCTTTTTTCTCTTTTTTGAATATATTTTATACCTTAACATGTCATGCTATATTTTTCGCTTAAACTTCATCATACATTATACATATAAATGTGTGTAAAAATCACCTGTAACCATACAACTGTAGATATGTGGGAGAAGTAATACATAAACAACCGTAAGTATATTATAAGACCAGTTTGTATACTAGAATTATTTTAGAGATTTATCAGTATTTTTCTTCATTATCATTTGTGTTTTATGTCCCTTTCTTTGTTTTGTTATGTTGATTTTTGTTAATTGTTAATTTTTATTGTTTGTTAATTTTGTCTTTATGATGGATTCACAAGTTTCAATATTTTATTTATTTGATCTTTTGATTTGAACTTTGCAATCTGTATCGATCTTCTAACAACATAAAGTAAATAAAAAATTACTCTTTGAATATTACTCAATAAATATACATATAAATAGTATTAATTTAAATTTTTATTTTCATTAAATCCTAAACTTCAGGCTTGCAGAAATTAGCTAGTAAAACGAATCAAATTTGTATTTCAGCATAGTCAAACTTGCTGCTTAGGCGAAATTACGTTTGGGAAAAACGGCTAATCCAGAAGCTGTCATAGTTTCAATGGCCGCTTAACAAGAAAAACCCTTTTTAGATTTAGTGACAGAAATAACAATAACTCATCATGAAAAAAAGGAATATTTACTGACGGGGTAGTAAATATTCTACATACGTATAGAAAAACTGAACTACATATCCTACTTCTTTCTAAAGCACTACAAAAACATTACCAATTTAAGGCTTCTAGTCGTGTGTATACGTTGTTTCAACTTACTAAAAGCAAAAGCAAAATCTCTTAAGATATCGTCTAGCAATTCTATGTATTCTGTTCCATTCTATCCGCATTCATCTTATATGTTTTGCAGCAAATTGGAAAAGGATTTCTGTAACCGAAAGCAACCCACTCATTAGGGAACCACAATTGAAATTTTCTGGCGCCATAATTTCGTTTTTAGCCCTTGGGTGTCCACAATACCTTGAGTCATTGTTTCTTCCAAAAATTTATATTTTTCGGCAAATCTAAATCCTGCTTCCTTATGTCTTGTTGTAAGGTTAGATTTTGATACCTTTTTAAACTTCTCAACATTAAAAGTTTTATTTAGAATTGCTTAACACTAGCTGTAATATTTATATTTAATTTTAATTTGATTAGTTTTCAATAAAGTAAATTGTTATTGCAAGACATTTTATCAATCGTTTATACGTTCTAGCACATCATCTCCCACGTCTCTCATTATCTGTTAAATATTTTTGTATCTATTGACTCTGATTGCAATTTTTTTTTGCTAAAGTCCACACGCTCTTCAATTGAGTTCGAAACGTAAATGTATATTTTATGTACTTACAACGAAGTCGTTTTTTAAATTAAAATTAAACATATTACGAAATTCTTGTATTTTAAGCTCTGTAGCATATAATCATCATATAAAAACAACGTTCAGACGTTTACAACGGTAAAATATATGACTTTATATAAAACATTGTACTTATCTAGGAGTTAATATTTCTATTTATGATATTGATTGCATTTACACTGTCCTACATACATAATTATTTCCATACCTGTATATATGTATTGTATATTCTTTTTATGGTAAAAGTAGTACCGCATATTGTGAATCCACCATAAGTTTATGTCCAGTCTTTTGTAACTATGATTTAATAATTTTAAGATTTTGACACGTTGAATAGAAAATAAACATATATTTTTCTGACTTTGTTAAAAAATGTATTTTACATACATTTTTGTGCAAATACATGTATTTTTGGTTTGTAGTAAAATTTTCAATTTATTAAAACTTTATATATTGATAATTTATGTTTGTCGTTAAATTAGATATCTTGTTAAAAATAGACTTATAAAATATAAAAAAATAAAAATTACTAATTCCGAAATTTATATTTTTTAAAATTTATACACAGTAGATTTGTTGGGTAAAAATACGAAGTAAAGTATGAAAGTAATTCCTTCAAAAACTTACGTTTTTTGACATAGGGTTTCTTGCAAAAGGGTCTTATCTGCTTATTTTTAAATAGGATATTCATCAAATCAATATTTAATACGCAACATAATGATGTAACAATAATAAGAACAATAAGTGTTACTTTTGCTTTTGAAATTAATATTTCCTAAAAAAATTTCCTGATAGTAAAACTATCTTAATAAAATTCTAGAAGAAAGTGAATCAGTGCGTGGAATCCACAGAATATCATATTGCATAACGATTTCATTTGAGAAAATCAGTAAATATATAAATAATCACCATCTGGTGATTATCCGCAAAAATTACCGTATGCCAAAAACAGACCAATGAAATTGCTATAACCTTTAAAAACAAATATTTTCAGTCTTAAAATCAAAAATGAGTAAAATTTTCTTTAGTGCCCTCCATTTTATTGCTCGATTTCTATGATGTTCAGATTATCTGAGTTAAAAAAGTATAGCGTTGTGCAGCAAAATATTAGTTTAAATTCAAATTTTAGCAATTCTTCATTTCATTTTATTTTGGTTGACTACTAATAAAAAAAATGTTATGAAACTAAAACAAATGCTACTTAATTTGTGTAGTGTAACAGACCAAAATTTCTAGCAATATTTAATTTACTCATTGTAGCACTTGTATTTTTATGGTATTTTAATTTGAAGTATTTTTAGGTTCTACGGCAATTAAATAATGTGGGTTGCAAAATGTCTAAGTTAGAACCCGCATAATTAACGCACTTGAAAAATACGAATTGCTATAAACGCGTGAAATATTTTTAATAGACGCTCTCTTTAAACTATTAATTTTACAAAATTAACAAGCACTTTACTTATATTGTATTTATTTCTTCTTTTAATATTTCAGTCCAACAATGTTTTCTTTAAACCATATTTTCCAAACATTTTTACATATAGTACAGGTTACTATATCATTCCTATTGATGTTAATATTCATGACCTATAACGTATGGCTCTGTTTAGCTGTGGTTTTGGGTGCTGGTATTGGTTATTTCCTGTTCTGCTGGAAGAAATCAGTGATTGTTGATGTCACAGAACACTGTCACTAGCAATGTGCAATATGTACCTGATATATTGCCCTAATCAATAGACATTTAACATCAGCCATGTATGGAACAATTAGTAGTAAAACATTGGCCAACACAACAGATACTATATTTACGGAACAACAATACATGCAGAATCACTTTAATGAAGAACTAAAAGCCAAGGTAACAAATTTAATAAATTGTAGAAATGATAAGCAAAAACACCAGGAACACAAACAGCAATTGCAATGTAATAGACAATTAGACTATAATTATGAATTTAAAACTCAAAGAATTCCAAGAGTTCAAAATAACGGAAATGATTATGTGAATGTTAATACAAATAAAGGAACAATTATTGTCGATAACAGAGCCACAACAACTACTACGATGATTCATCATAAAAATTATGTCACATGTAAAATGTTTGCGACTAACCTATACAGAAATAATTGGGTCATCAATAGGGGTTGTGGTGATAACGTCGGTGCTAATTGCTCAAATTGTCGAAATATTAAAATTCTCTTAAGACTAAGTTTAAGATATTTTTATGATATAAACTGTGAATTTGTAAAAAATATTATTTAATCAAAACTATTATTATTATTAAATATATTTTTACTATAAATGTAAAAATTAAATATATTTGGTGGATTCAAAATGAATGTGTTTTCAAAGTACGTTGTAATAATCATAGTTTTTCAAAATTTAAAATTTTTATGTACAACTTAAGAACCAACTTTTTGAATCCATCAGTTATTAAATGTATACATTATAGCTTATAAGATTCTTAAATTGGAAACAAAATAAAAATTCTTAAAACAGACGGTTAAATAAATACAATATATGAATATGATATAAATATATGGTTATATGTATACATAAATAATACTTTATAAAATTATTAACATGTATTTAAATAAACAAAAAATATTATTATACATTTTTTACTAAAAAGAATAGCAAGAAAACAAAACAATACTGAAACAGAATACACAATAAGGCAAGATTAAAAGAAAGCTTTAAAGACTGCTGTCTGTAAAGTATAATTTTTTAGGCATAATAATTATAACTCAAGTAAATTGAAATTTTAGATAATTAAAGTAAGTTTTGTTATAACAGAAAGAGCAAGAAAGTATCTTATTTTTAAACCTAAATAAATATATATATATACATACATACATATACTGCTTTTATTTATTTCTTACGAACAATGAAAATTTTCTGATATTCTCATTAAATATTAAATGTTTTGACCACAATGTTAACTACATCAGCGCGATATAAACTCTTAATTAACCCTCTACCGCATACAATACCAAATATGGTTTTAATGGTTTTTTGCATTTTATTTCTATGAAAACGGGACTTAATTCAAAAATAATAATGATTATCATCTTCTATGCTTTGTTTTCTTCTGAAGTCTGAAGCTAAAAATTTTCAAAGGGTATTCGAGTAACAGATTTCGTTATTTTATTCTTAAAAAAAAAAAAACAAATTTTCAATTTTGTATACATAACATAATTAATAAAAAGAAAAATATAATGGAAAAAGTATGTGCCTATAGAAAGTGAAGTTTTTTTTGGAATATAAATACAATTTAGATGGAAAGTACGTATTTTAAATAATTTTTTTGTAAAATCTGACGAAGCCATATATGCATATCCTTTGGAGTTTCAAATTTCAGTTACAAATTTTACATATTTGTCGGAGTTCTTAATGAAAAATTTCAGTAATTTTCGTAATTTCCGTACTTTCTATTGGAGTAAGTGGGGACGGTATAACCGGCTTAGAAGCTACAATACCAAAAGAACAAAAGTAAAAATTATTCAGAAACTATTCCAGCCACTCAAGCTGTTCAAATTTTTGAAAAGGCATTTATGTATAACTATTAAAAATAATTAGAATGATTCGACGACATTTTATTAGTTTTACATAAATTAAGTAAATTAATTAGCTTTAGAGAAAGTTAAAACATCTCATACAAAGCATATATTATTTTGTAATACTAATATATTAATATAATTTTATCTATCTATTCGTGACATATATTAATTACCTAGTCATGTGAGTACAAATATTATTATTTAAGAGCTTATTATTTATCATTATTTTTACTTTCTTACATTAATTGAATAAGATTTGTTTATTTTTCTTAAACAGTATATACAATACCTCAATTTGCGTCGTACTTACTGGATCAAATTTGAGAAGGCTGTGGAGGAGGAACTTGGAATCCCTAAGGGTCATTCCACTCTTGGCATCAATGATCGAGTTGAATCTTTGGTACACATTTTGTTGTCTTGTTCCAGAGAAGCTTACTTGCCCGTCCAGCCTGGTGGAACACGGAACTTAAAAAAATCCGCTGCTGTACTAATAGGCTCTTTCTTTAACAAGGCTAAAAAGTCGGGCGAAGATTTTGACTGGTCTCCATATAGATCCAGTATTAATGAATGTAAAGGGAAAATTAAGCTCTCAAAAAGAACCACCTTGCTGAGTTTCTGCGAAAGTATCGATGTATGTTGAGTAACAACATGCAACATCCTTACGTTAGGGGTAAGCCGGTTGAGAGCGCTCTTTATGAAGTGACTGACTTTCTTGAAGCGAAACATTATCAACTAGGGGTGAGTACACTTTGCCAGCATTCTTAGATATTGAAGGATTCACTTGAGGATTCATTTAGGGATATACGTGCACCAAAATTTATGATACTCACTTGCTGTGTAATAAATAGACCAATCCAATTAAATCTGGGTGATGCTCTATCATTAACCGTGCAACCAGGGGTGCTCCATAAGAGAGAGGAGGTACTATTATACCCTCTCTTATGGCTCCTGGTAGCGTCTAGAAAGTAGGGGCTTTAAGGTTGTGGCACATGCCGATGTAGTGCCGATTGTCCAAAATTTTAGTTAACGCTGGGGGAACTGATGGAGTTTGCGCTTATGATTTTATCCCCTTGGACTGCAAACTGTGGTCTGGCTGTTAGGCTGCCCAAAGGACCATTGCGTCGATCTGGTGTAAATCACGGCTTGTTCGTGAGTGCAAAGAGTCCTTAAGGACCCTTGGGCTAAACTGAATCCGTCTATGTAAACTGACAATGAGATGGCGGATGCTCTCGATAGATCACTTTCTGGGGTTGATCCTGATCCCCCAATCTGCCACCACTACGGCCTCATCACCGGATAGGGCAGCGGAGAAGAGGAAAGGCGTTGGGGGAATGGGTCGTGTTATGTTTCTAGGTGTCTATGGACTGCTATAGACAGTGTAGGAACAGGTTTGCTAATGGGCTTGAATAAGGCCAGTTTAATCCTTTCTCTTTTTCCAAATTTCCTATCTCCTTCACTACATTATTCTCTTAACTTTGGACAGGGTTATCTGGTTAGTCGAGAATAGTAACCTCCTTAGTTGGTACTACATATTGTCAGAGAATTATTTGTAGAGGGCACCACTTCTCTGGAATATCGCTGTTAACTCGCTCTGAAAAGTACTAATGCAGTAGTAATAAAGCAATAGCTTATGCTTACGACATTGCTGTTGCTGCCACAGATGCTATTTGAAAAACTAAATTTCGCTGTGTCGATTGTATTGAATTGGGAATTAGAACTGAACCCCTCCAAGACCAATACAATTCTTCACTAAGAGATACAAGCTTCCGATCTTCATTCACCCTTCCTAGCATAAGCGGGGCGAGACTATGTCTGATCCTCGACCACAAACTCAACTGGGAAGATGCTATAGGAGGGCAGGCAAAGCGGCCTGTGCTGGTTGCTTACTGCTACAGTAGAGTAATTTTTTGACCTCTCTATATTGAATTTCTTATCCCACATCCCCCCACCTCAAAAACTGGTTTTGTTCTTGAGGAAGGGAAAAGAAAGCTTTTTCTTTTTATTGTCAAAAAGTTTAAAAGAATTTAAAAGAACGGCACGGTACGAATATTAAAAATTTATATTTTGTGTTTCTAACATGGTGAATTTTTTGGAATAGTGGTGAGATTTTACACAGTGTGGGGAATTTATCAGGCGTGGTGAATAAAATCGAGATTTACCAAAGTGTCATTACTCGAAATTGATACTGTATTATCATAAATCAATATACAGTTCTTTGCGAATTAGTCGGTGTGGGTCCGTAATAAGTAATTTTTACCTTAATTAGCGGAGCCACAATCGCACATAATTTGTGTACGAAACAGGGATGGATGGGGGAGGTGTTATGGCAATTTCTTTTCCAGAAGTTGGGTACACAAAATGTTTTATTATTTTCTGGCAACATTGTTTTGCGGGTAGTTCTGGTTATACCGTACTTAAGTTAATACTCTTTTAAGCAGCGCCTAGAGCGTGTAATATGTTTTATGCCCATGTATTCCAACTGCGTGAATTAATTTTTTATTCTTTGTTAAATCAATTTTTTTAGACAAGCGGCAGAAAATTTGAGCAAAAAACGTGTATAAATTAAGAATTTGTTGAGAAAAATATTTGACAATACATATTAAATAAGAAATAAAATTTCATAAGCAAATCAAGATTTTTATAATAGAAGTTGATCTAACTACTAAGTAGTAAGCAAAATGGTAGACGCCGCACGACAAATGTTAGATGAATTAATGGGCAGAAATAGAAATTTACATCCATCGGAAGCTCCAAAAGTAATTATACATACAAATTATAAGAAAAAATTATTCCTCTTTTATTTTTATTACTTTTTTTTTCTATGGCTGTAACCTTTTGTAGACTGTAAATTGGGAAGATCCTGAGGTAAGTTCAAGGTCACTCACTCATCCAAAGTGTGAAATGCCAAGGAAACGATTTGTAACTGCATATGTGTATACTATATCGTTCATTATTTTTATTTTCATTAAACTGTAGTTGTGTCAGTATCATTTGGTGAAATTTTGTCCGCATGAATTATTTGTTAATACGCGTGCTGATTTAGGACCTTGTGGTCGTATACATGACGATGAAGCCAAACAAAAATATGCAGAAGCTAGACCATCATCGCGCAAAAGGCAATTTGAAGATGAATTTTTATATTTTTGTAATTCTATGTTAAATGATGTTGATCGTAAAATTCAGAAGGGCAGACAACGTTTGGCCTTAATGCAAAAAGATCAGCCAGTACAATCCCATGTCTCGAAATATCGTGAACAATTAAATAATTTAAATGCCCGCATTAAGAAGCTGGTAGCTGAAGCTGAGGAAGCTGGTACGCGTGGGGATGTCGATCAGGCACAGGACTTAATGACTTTGTGTGAGCAACTTAAGGAGGAAAGAGATAATTTGGTGGCACAATATGAAAATGCAACAAATAATAAAGAGGAAAAACCCAAACCGATTAAGTCAGAGCTTTCATCTTCGCCGCACAAAGTCGCCGAGGACGGTGATAAGACTCCACATAGTGATGACGAAACAGCAACAAGTTTAGCTAGTGATAAAAAACTGAATGCCTGGATGCAAGATATGGGTCATATGCCGGAGAAACAAATGGAGGTATGCGAAGTTTGTGGTGCTTTTCTCATTGTAGGAGATGCTCAACAACGAATTGAGGACCATTTGATGGGCAAACAACATTTAGGCTATTCCAAATTACGAAAAGCTGTTGAGGAAATACATGAACAACGTCAAAAAGAACGGGAACTTGACGATCGCAGAAGACGTGACGACCGATCATCTTCTCATCGCAGTTTTGATGTAGACAGGAGGCGGTAAGTTTAAATATAGTACAAATATTGGCTAAAAGTTACGGGCATAAATAATTATTTCCAATAGAAGAATTATTTCCAATAAGTATATACCAGCATTAAGAAAGATATTCAAAATAAGAAATAGTTCATCAAAGCAATTACAAAAATAGTTAAAAGAAATACTAGCTCTTATGAACATTATATATTAGTTTGTTATATAGTGTGTATCTTATTTACAGGGGCTTCTTTAGAATTTTTTTTTATCTTTTTGTGTAGTTTTAGGTAAACTATATACATTCATATGTTCCATAATCCATAATTCGGAGTTTCATAATTATAAAGTGATTTTATTTATTTTATAAAAAATATAAATAACGGATTATTGGAAAGGAGAAGTGGCCTTATGAATGTGAGACGTACTATATAACAATAAATTTAAACATTACATTTCTTCATCACCGAAACACCAGTACAGTTTATTTCTACTTAATACATATAATGAAATATTCATTTATTTATAAATTTTTAAATGATAGAACATTGTTACCACATTTTATGTATGCTTTTAAATGCCACTTTATTTGATATTTTAATAGTAATATATTATATTAACATCAAATTTTATATTAATTTCAAAAAGATTAGCCACTGTTATAAAGTTTCCCAAATTACAAAGTTTATGCAAAACATGAATATTCTATGATCAGAAGAACGATTCTTAAGGATCCATACCTTGAGGCGTTAATAATTATCGGAGTGAAATATATGTGGACGCTAAGTTGGAAGTTATCCTTACTGACACAAGTCAGCCCCCAAAGATTTTTTAGGGTTGAGGTTTCTATGTAGATTGAGTTCAGTGCAATAAATCGTTTGGTTTGGTTATAATATATATGTTATACGATTGCTTGAAAATAACATTATCTGGCAATTGTCAAATTATTTTTCAGAAAAAATTGTTAGATTTGTTGCCAGTTACTCTCCAGAAAACTACTTTTGTATTGTGACAATAAAAAGTGTACAGAAGGTTATGATATTAACCGTATTTCTATTGCAAAATTCACATTTTAAATGGGCGCTCTATAATTTGATCTTCAAAATATATTGTCTATAGTCTGGCAATGGCTAGACTACGAGTACGGTTATAAATAATTTTTTTTTACACTTTACTGATGGTTGGTGTCATCAGTACTCGGTATTTATATACAATCGTATATTTACATACATACATAATTCATCATAACTATTAGTCAGGATTTCGAACTAGCTTCTCACACCACTGATGTTGTGTGTTAATTTTATACGTGAGTTGCGGTACCTACAGTTTAAGGTTGATTCCGGACGACAGGTTTTTGAGAAACTTTTCATAGTAATTTTATTTACTCTCAGAGATTTTACCAGAAATCTGCTGAAAGGAAATCGCCGAAGAAATAGCTTTTGTGTTTTCCTGGAGTTTGAACCGAGGCTACTAGACTACGTCGACTTCCAGTTGTATAAAATTATTCATGTTTGTAATTTTTTTACAGTGATCGCGATCGAGAATATCGTGAACGTTCCCGGGAGCGTGCAAGCAGTCGCCATCATCCAAGTGACAGACACCGGCGTAAGTATAACTGAAAATAGTAATTATTCTATTATTATTAATATTTATTATTATATAGATCACCATAAATCACATCATCGTCGACGATCTCATTCACGTAGTCGTAGTCGTCGTAGCAGCCGTGATCGTTATAGTCGCAGCCGCAGCCGGAGTCGTTACTAAAGAAACATTTGTGTTTCCTTTCTCTTTCAATATTAATCACTAGAGGTACACTTCCCTTATCTTTATTAAAACCTAAATGATTTGAAAAAAAAATCATAAATCAATTTTAACAAAACAATTTAAATAATTAAACCACAGAAAAGTCATAACGATCTTACTACATAAATAAAGGTGAGTACAATTAATATGTACATATACGTACCTATATATTTATATATAAATTTATATGTATGGCGTAAATTGTTTTTTTACACTATCATAATTTTCTACTAGATATAAATAATTGAAGTATAAAAATAGTGTGCATGTTTAGGTGTGGTAGATTGATTAAGTAAAGGATATGTCATAAATTTCTTAAACAGTACGGAACTAAAAAAAATATTTTAAGAAACAGCAAACAACAATTAATTTGTTATAGATTAATTGTAGTTGAAAAATCTAAATAATAAGGCAACATTTGGAAATAAAAATGTTCAGTGCGCAGTTGGCCAATATTTAATGACACAAAACGCTTTAAACAGCTGTACCGTAACAAGGTGATATTTCTAAAGCAGGAGAACACTTTAAATACCAGGTATTCTCACGTTTTAATCATTTTGAATAATAAAAAACAAATTAAGACAGTTTTTAAGCAAGAAATTTTATTAAATACTAAAATCATTTTAAAGTGCACTATGGGGCCAATAATAATGAATAAGAACTAGAGTTACTGAATATATGGCTATAATTTTGGTTGCTTTGCAGTAGATATCGCTCGCTCACGAACAGGTACTTTATTTATTATCATGATTTTTGCAAATAAATTTTATATTTAAAGGTCTGCATACCTCAAAATTCCCTTTACCCTAACTAACTAGCTTTACACTGTCCAATGATTGTGACAAAAAAAAAAAAAACATGAAACAAACCGTGAACCAGGTATTTGTAGTCATAATGATATAAAATCATAAGAAATCTCTAGTTATAGATTTGTAACTGTTTGTGTATGTGTAAGCTGCATTTTCAGTTATTTTGTTGAAAGATTCTGTTGAATATTAGTCAATGAATATCCCAAAAAACGAACTAATTCAATAAAACATACCGGCCATGCATTAAGGTAATTAATTGGTAAAAAAAATATTTAAATATTTGCAAGCTTAACTACAAAAACAACAGATTTTTTTTTGTAAAAAAAACTATTTAGGTATACAATTTTATACATTCAATTTGTTTCTCTGAGGCTAAATCCACACACAAACACTGAAAATATGCGTTTAAATAATAAAAACTTCTTGAAATTTGTATTAGACTACTCTACTCGCAACGCTCTCCAAAGGTAACACACATTATTTTAAAATAATCAAAATCAAATTTTATTTAAATATAAACAACCTATCTATATACATCGTTATTTCTTTAAAAATAATATTTAATTGTAATGCGCAAATATGTAAATAATGACTAATAGATTTCATAACCGATCTACTGAATTAAAGTTAAAAGTTGTTCTAATCACAAACAACTGAATGAAATTGTAACAACGAAAGTTTTTGGTGCTCTGACATCTTAATGATTAAAACACATTTTCAAACTTACAAATAGATTTCACTTTTTTTTTTGCTTTTTATAATTTTATTTGGTGCAGGCCAATGTTATCTAAAATCAGTCTGTTTTCTTTGAAAAATGTGTTGCTAGATTTCATTAGTTTTCAAAAATTTTAATTAATTTTTAATTATTTTTAAATTAGCTGTGCTTATTTTGTTATAAGTAGCCCATATAAAAAAAAACAGTTATAAAAACTATAAAATTATTCTTTCTTACTTTTTAATATTAAAAAATTTGAATTTAATTATACGTTTCTGTGTTTTTTTTTTTTTTTTATTGATCGGGTTATGGAATTTAAAATAAAACTCTGAATACGAAGTTTAAGAATATACACTCAACTATTGTTTTGCGACCTTTTTAAATAAAATAAAATACAACAAAATAATTCCGATTAAAATATTAGAACGTTGAACTGTTAATTAACGCAGACAATTTGTGTTCAAAATTTTGTAAACAGAAACAGAAAAAATAATTTTACTAATGTATCTATGATTAAAGAATATATTTTAAATTTTGAATCATGAGTACGAGAAAATATTCTCATAAATTCTTATCTCTGATTCTATTATAGTCAATATTCTTACACGAAAATATATTGCAAAAAGTTAAGAAAATAATTATTAATATTACAATAAAAAACAACTAATATAATTTCTGCCGAATAATTTATTACATTTGAAAGAAAACAAAATTAGTTGAGCGGACAAGAAAGTGACACTTATTATAATTTAAAATTACATTTATATATATATATATATATATATATTTTTCATATCTGTTGGATATTAAAATTCTTATAAGTCTTAAATCCTAAAATAAATGTATTATATTTTTAGTTGAACAACCGCAAGAACTATAACACGATTGGAAACAAATACCATATGCTGCATATTAAAAAAAATCAAAATGGAGAAATTCTTACAGGTAACTCTCAACAAGATAATGTATCAACCTGAAGCCTTTTTCTCTTTCCCAAATTAAAGTAAAATAGAGGAGCAACGAATAATAAAATATACAAACAAACAGAGAAGGATATCTTGATTTGAATTATGAAAACTATTACTATAAATCAGGAATGGATTTAAATTCGCCAAACACACAAACAAGGTGATTGCTTTTTGTTTATTTTTTTTTCTCTGTTACTATGTATTTTCATTGTTTTTACTTAATTATTTCACATTTTTATTAAATGAACTAAAAAATATAATTTGTACTGTTAATGAGATTATAAACAAATATTTTTATAAAGGTTTTATTCATATTAAATCCATAAAGCATAGACTGCTTTTCCAAATAAAACTTAAAACGTGTGTTTAAAATGTTTACAATTTTTTTCAATGCTATTATAATAAAAACTCGTTACTTCTTCGATTGTAAGTTACTTGCAATAAATCTATATTTAAAATCTCAAAGGAATGATACACAGTTGGGTGCGAGTAATAATTCTTATTTATATTTGTTTGCAAGGACAATGTAACGAAAACCAGTTTTTAGGCAAAAAAAAAACCCCCTTACAAAAGCCCGTAAAAATATTTAAACACACATTTTATTTTTGTTTGATAATGTTGTAAACATTAATGCCGGTATCCATTAAAAATATTTTGGAATTAGTTAAGTTGTACAGATTGTTTCGATAGAATAGAAAAGACTATAAGTTTTTTTGTTTTTATTTTATTTAATTCATAAAGGTTTGATTATATGATTATATAGTTTATTTACATAAATTTTGAAAGTAGACCCAACCCAACCCCAAACGTATTTCAATTTAGTATTTAACATGTTGTACCCGGCGTAAACAGCCAGCTCCTCATATTACAGAATGAAATTTTCTTATTTGGGATCAAACGTTTTGTTGCTAGAAATGTAGTTACTGGAAGTTTTCTATAAGTCTCTTCTTGCTGTAATGAACTCTCATTTGATTTTAATCTGGGTTCACAAATTCTCCCTGGGGTTTAAGTCTGATAATTATTAATTTTATAAATGTGATACAATTACTCACTAACCTAATAGACCATCTGCCCTCTCTATCTAGCACATGTCTCTGAAACTGTCGAAAAATACAGAAATATAATACAAGCGTAATATTATTTAGGGTTTCCTCTCGTCCGAATGGGTAAACCGAGGAGCAAACTATTGAAATTTTTTACACATAATCTGTTATACAAATCATCCAATCTATAGACTTTAAGTAAAACAAGAATTTGTACCGATCTAACAACATCCAGGAGACAGTATGTAATTTAACCTTAAAGATCTTTCTCATATTCAGAGCAGAAACATTTTATTGAAAAACCATAATAAATTTTCTAATTCATAACACAAATCTATATTTGTGACACATATTTGTGAAATGTGTAAACCATAAATATTTTTCTTGAATATCCGCATAAATATTTATGATTTTCTCTTAAATTTTTTTTATATTTGTTTAGTTTTTCTATATTTTGTATACTTTGGCAAATAATGAACAATTTTAATAACAAAAAAAAAGCATTTTTATCTTGTTTTATGGTTTCTTTCTTTTTTAATTATTAGAAACTCTTTTAAAAATTACAACCAATTTTTAAATATTGA
>QOCX01000491.1:57105-67933 GCA_005959815.1 Sarcophaga bullata
TTTAAATAGAAACATTTTGAAAGATTAACAAACAAATCACTAGCATATTTCTAAGGTATTTATAAATAATTTTAAGATAAATAAATATATAGTTAAAGTCAAAGAACAAATATACTTGACTTTTGAAATAAAATTAAAAAAAATCTGATTTTGTGTTTTTAATTAACAGCCATGTGTCATGTGTTATAAATACTTGTACCAACAATTACAGTTCAAGTCTGTTCATAAGTAAATAATTTGTTACGATTTTCAAACAGCGTCGGAATTTATATCAAAAATGTAATAACGAGCAGCACTTAAACTCCTGAAATCATTTTACAAAAATATTTATTGTATATCGCAATCAGATCATAGTTTATGAACTAATTTAAGGGTTTATGGCTATACGTCCACATATTTTATGAGCGGTAAGTAGTTTTATATGTTAAAGAAATTATGGCAATTTTCTGACAGAACTCCTGGTAACTGTTTAAGTCTGAAAGCTTGATATGAAAGCATAGACTAAGAAGAGAGGAAATGATTGTTTATTGTAATAAGTTAAATCAATGTAAAATAATGCCTGATAAAAATTGGATGGAGCGATGGACATCTTCATTCGTAAATGTTCAATCATTTCCGATTGCAATAGTAAGCGATATAGTTTTTATTGTCAAACTTATGTTCATCTAGCTAATTGGCGTTGGTGCCCGTCTTTCAAAAAGTATTTGAATTGAAAGAAACAAATTCCTGGTAAAGTAAAAGAAATGAAAAGTATAGTTTCCAATAATGTTTCCGCAGCTATAAAATATAGTTTTATATCTCCTTTCCAATCTCTTTCTAGTCATTTTAACAATGGTTCTCAAAATAAACCGAATTTATAAAAGAAGGTATACATAGCTAATGTTTTATCTCATCAGAGTAAGATGGCACTAATTTTTTGTGGATGTGTTTATACACATGTCTGTTCATTTACTCTTCTGTTTCACAACTATCTGTAAGACCCCATATAGGAGAAAAGTTTTGCATTTCAACCAGCTCAACTACGTAATGTTCTGAGATTTATTTTCAGTCTTACCAAGTCCAAGTTCTACAAACGGTATCTTCTTTATCACTTATAATTATAATTTATAATTATCACTCGCTCAACATTGTATTATCTTCATTATCCTACTCATTCAAAAGTAATCGCCTTTAAAATTAATTAAAGTTGTAGAAAAAAATTAATTGTATTGCCACTACAATAAATTATACAAAATTTGAAATTTCAGCAAATTGTTTATTTGTTAATAAATACACATTTATATTGAACATTTATTTAAATGTTAAAATTAAAATTAAACAAAAAAACATTTATATTTAATTCTGATTGTTTTAGACTTAAATTTAACAATAAATGTCTAAGTAATATTTTACAATGATGACTTTCATAACCATATAAACTGGTATAATATTTTTATTTAGAAATTCATTAAGGACTTGAGCAAAACATTTATTAAACACTAGACGTGTGCACAAAACATTTTGCTAGCTTACCCTTCACTATATGCAATACTGAATTGTTTTCTTTTCTGTTGTTCTTGATTTTACGAGTATTTCTCTTTTATATAATACAACAGCACTTACTGATCTGTGAAGTAACGGAAACAAGTTTTGCGTTGTAAGAGCATATTTCACTACTGAAACTAAATTTTCAGTATTGTCAAACGAATTTCAGTAGTGTTTACGTTGAAAAGTATGCATACATAAGTGTTTCTATACAAGATTACCATTTCATAGCACAATTGTGCAGAGAGAATTCAGACACATTGCTTAAGCTTTAGTTGTCGATCAGACTACGACGGCACTCAAAAGATGTTCGGCTCTCGAGAGCAAAACAATCGGCACTTTCTTGTTATTTTTTCTTTCCAATTTACTGCAAGAAGAAATGCACGCTGTGACACTATGAAGATTACAATATTTTTGTTGTGCACTTCACACAACTGTCTTTTAAACTGATGTACAATGGTTTTTGTGTGCACTAGTTTTTTTGTACTCTCTTTGCTTCACTCTTATTTGTATTTGCTACTACAATCAATATTCGCTCACGAGAAAAATGCAATACCGTACACTTTTAAGCGCCTTGTGCACATGTCTATTAAACACCAATAAAAACTACTACTTATAAAGATAAGAAGAGCGATACAAACTGAATACTCTGTCTTTACAATGTATTCGTAATATCTAATTTTGATTATTTTTTGTAAATTTATTGGTGTATTTTAAGTAATATTATCTGAAAATGTGTATAAAAATTAAATAAGGTGTGGGAAAAGAGACATGTTCTTCCAAAGAAGAAATGAAGGTAATACTACACCTCAGAGGAGTTTTTTGGAAAATTTGATAATGTAATGAAACATTTTAATATATTTTGGTATTTCAAATAATGTACTCTGCAAACATGCTGTAGTCCTAAAAGCGTCTTAATCTGACCCATTTAAACCCTCTATACATTTTACTTTGTTTTAGTGTTTTAACAATCGTTTAATTGCAAAAATTTTGTCGTATGCTTTTTACTCCCTTTTTTAAAATAAAAATGGAATTCTGCAATATTAGGTTTCTGACTTGATGTACGTTTACTGTAGAAATTTTTATATGTACACACATATGTGCTTTTTATTTTTTATTTTTTACAATTTAGTATTTGTACTAGCATGTAATATCATTATAATGTTTAAATTTATGTCGTATTCAGGAAAAAAATTTAATTTATTGATTATTTAATCAAAATTGTATTTTATGTTTTTGTAGACATTTTAAATTTATTTATTATTGTTTTTTTTTTTTTTTTTTCAATTATATATTCTTTAAATAATTTTTATTTACATAAATGGAAGAGTATCACTATTTATTTCATTCGATTTTATGATATATTTAATGTTTGTATTTGAAACCACGTACATATATATTAAAACAATGTTACTAATATTTATAATTATTTAGGCCAACTATTTTATTTGAAGATCGAAATGCCGATATATCCATCTTCGAACTTTACAGCATAACACATATTTTTTATTCTTATCTTAACTCATTTAACTATCTACTATCTACAGGTTATTAGGTTTTTACAGAAACTACAAAAAAATGGAAGCATTTATTTCAATACTAGGCAATGTACATTGGCATACAATTTTTGCTGCACTCGACATAGTAATATTTGTTGAAAACAAATTTAAATTTTATTTTTTTTTTTCTAATAAACCCGGCAACAGGTTTTCCTTACTTCGTTTGCTGGCAAAAATAATTATTTTGTTATTTATTCCAATCGGTCTACTACTCAACTGTTAATGGTTACAATAATGTTTGTGATGATTTCAATAGTTGTGTAAAAAGGAACAAGTTAGATACGTATTATTATTTGAATTTACATTACATGAAGGCCCTCTTACCAAAATTCATGTTACATAATATAATTTGAGAAATTACTTTCGCAATATTTGAGCAACAAACTTGCTTTGCAGAGAAATATGTTCTGTCAAGAAATATGACTGTAGACTCCTGTATGCTATAAAACGTAAATCAAAAGCGTCTGTTATTGATTATTCAATAGAAATTTTAATTATTTATGGATTTGGAAAAAATCCATTCAGAAAACATCTAACTATTTAATTCCTTGAGAACGAAAAGGTATTAATTATTCACATCTTTAATTTCTCTTAATATTTTTCCCAAATAATTTTTCACTTTTCCGTATTGTATATACGCTTTGCAACATGGTTTTAAGTGGTAATAAAAAATGATTGCTATGTTATAATTAAGTTTTTTTTAACATTAGAATTAACTATTGAATGACATTTTTATTTATTTAGATTAATTCACTTTATATAAATGACGCGTAAATGTTTTTAGAAACAATCTTTGGAAAAATTATACAATCATAGGAAAAAGTCTACATACACCGCTGTATGTAGCCTTTTTCCCTATAATTTTTATCAAATTCAATAAGGAGTTATAGAGTTTTTTAAGGCATTTACAGTTAAGAATGTTTTATAACAAAATTGAAAATTAAAATAAAAATAATAAATTGCGGGTAAAAATTTTATATACAACGGTATAATTTGACTGTTTCTCTATATTTGTGTTAAATCCATTAAGAGTATTCATAAGAATCGAGTAAGGAATCGAGACACGTCATTCAGAAAATTTAAAAATCGCATCGAACGGAGCAAATGATAAATTAAATAACGGCAATTAACAGAAAACGGCAAAAATATCGTTGAATGCGAAACCGAACAATTTTATTCCTCAAAAATATGTGAAGAAAATGAATTTTTTAACGCATTTTGAAAAGTTAAATAAGAAATTAAGTTAAATATTAAATTTTTAAGCTCATTAACTAACATCGTAATACAAACGAATGCTCAAATTTAATAAAATATAAGATGAACTATTTTTAACATACAAAATACAATTTAGTTTAATATGTTTTGGGGCATGCTTATTTATGTAGCTTACAACTTATAGTACAAATAAAATAAATAATCTACAATGTTGTTTGTACATTTTGTACAGCTTTGGAAAGTTCCACTTTGGAAGGTATTAAATAAAATGCTGGAGAAATTTCTTCGCCACATGGACACTGACAGCCTGCATGTACAAAATTGAACTAAATTGAGATCAAAAAGAAGATAAAGATATGCGAACACTCACCATTAACCCAACTATAATTACCCAGTTTTTGTTCACATTTTGGGCAATTAAGACGACCTTGTGTATTATTTGAAATATGTTGCATCCAAGCTATGGGTTCTACAAATAATATGCTTTGACAATATACTTTTGTATCAGCATCATATTGTGTTGGCTGCTGAAATTCTGTAGGTGATGTTATTGACACTTTTCGTATTTGGGCTGCAATCTGTTCCAAAAGACGTGGCGGAGTGCCTGAAGTTTGTTGATCGTTATTAAAAACATTATTACCATTGTCGTTGGCGGATGTTTTTATTGATGTTTGATTTTTTGGTGTATGCCAGAGTACATGAGATTTTGAGGCTACTATACGGCGACATTTACGGCAACGGTAAACAATAGGTTCAGGATTTTCTTGGGTTATTGCTGGATCCGCTTTAATTAAGTTATTGAAGCTTTGTGGAAGAATTTTAGCTAAAATGTTAATGTTAATGCAATGAATATCAAAAAATTAAAAATAAACCAAGTCTTACCCTTTCTAACCTGTTCTCCAGCTAAACGTAAGCGATAGATTTTATACTTTTGATATTGCGGATCGATGCTACAACCCATACGTCTCCATAATTTCAATTGCGCTATGAAACCTATGTTCGGCTGTACAAAACGTCTTTTTGATTTTACATAATCATAGGCGGCTTGATAATCCATATTATGCTGTTTCATAACATACGCTATTACAGCAGAGGAACTCCGACTTACACCAAAATAACTAAGAATCCAAATATAATATTTAATTAATAATCAATAATTTTATCCATAATATAAACAGAACATACATACCAGTGTACTAATATATTATTATGCTTAGTGAGTGCTGTTGTTATAAAGTCCACACAATCGTTCAAATGATGTAAAATATCTTCTTTAGGCATATCAGAAACTAAGAAATATTTATGATTGTAATAAATATTCAATTATTACAGAAAAAAGTAAAAACAATTAAGATTTTGTCCTCTTTACGACTATAAATTTTCACAATGCACTCACAATAGGGTAAAATAACCACATTTTCTGGCAAAAATTGTAAGGAATCACTGAACCTGTATGAAAATCTTGCTAATTGTGAAACTGGTAATATTTTTCAACTTCAAAATCGACACTCCAATATGGCGGCAAAAATTTTAAACTTTACATGAGCTTCAGTATACGAGAGTTTTTGAGTTTTCAGAATCCTTAATATGAAAACAGTTTCACATATTTTTAAACAATAGTTGATTAAATATTGTTTTTATTTTGTTATATGTTGTCTATTACGTAGTAAACTGTTTTATTTTTGACTGGACTTTATGTGTCTTACTAATGCCCAATATCTTTCAAAAGAGCAACTTTGAGGATTGCATTGACTGGATACATAACATTTCTCGCGCTAATAGAGACAAGTGACTGGATTTGACACTTTAAATTATTTTGTAAAATACTCGATTTTACGTAGCCTCCAAATTTATATTTCGTTTCTGTCAGATACTTTTCGAACTTTGAAAGATCAGCTAGTTTTATATCGTGTCTAACAAAATACTCAAATCAAATATCATTTTTGGTTTACTTTCCTTCCTAATTATCATAGAATATACCTTATGAGTAAATATTAAAAATAATTGGATTAATAATACAACCTTGCCTTACGCCCTCTGATATATTCAAGGATAAAGTGTTACGATAGATCACACATACATACATAATTGGTCATTACAAACCTTCAAACAGGATTACAACGTAGTTTCTTACACCGCTTATGTTATGTATGTTAATTGTATACGTGAGTGGTGAGAGCTTCAGTTTGAAGTCGAATCCGAATGACAATTTTTTGAGAAACTTTTCATGGCAGTTTTATTTACTTCCAGAATTTTTACCTAAAATCTGCTGAGAGGAAGTCGTTGAAGAAATATTTTTCTTAAATTTCATTATGTTGGAGATGTCTGACCAGAGGTTTGAACCCCGGCCTCACGTCCAATAAGCCAACACACTACCTACTAGACAACGGCGACTTCAATCACGTGTGATAATAAATTCCCTATTAAGAACCTCTCATACCAGTTGTTTTTAGTCGTTTTAAACTGTAGGTCCCGCTCTCATAGATAAAAATTAACGCACACAACATGAGTGGTGTGGGACGCCAGGTTGTAATACTAACCAAAGGGTTGTAATGACTAGTTTTAATTCCTAAGCGGATTAGTGCAATTTAGGAAAATAACCTCGAAATTTTGTGAGGGACTAAGTGATGATCTGTCTTAATTTCGACAAAAACTAAATATTTCGTATTATGTTATAGTGCTACAACCAAGTCCTTTTCGAATTCTACGCCAACACGCACAGGAATAACAATGCCTGGAGTCACACTAAATAATCAAACAAAGGTATGGCTGCGTGGTCATTCCTTTATGGCTATGGACTGACCACTTTATTTTCTAGATTTAAAACCTATGGAGAATATTTTCAGATTATGCATTAGATAATCTGGTCTTTGCGAACAATTTGATGCAGTTGCTTCATAAACTTACTGATAGAAACTCTTTAAATTAAAGTCAATTCAGTTATGAAAATGCATAAACTTGCTATTAATATTGAACGCCAAAAATATAAAAAAGAAATTGTTTTTCCTCTTTCCTCCTGCACCATAATGTTGACAGTATATAATATATGTCAGATTCACTACAAAACAGATCTTAATTCCTACTCCAAATTCCTAAAGTAAATTTGATAATGACTTTTAATAAAACACTTGTGGTTTAAATAGGAAAATGAAAGTAAAAACATTAAAGTGAAATTCATTGTGAGTTTTATTGTTAAATTATAATTTTGTTTTAGTTTTATTATATTATGATTTTATTATTTATAACGTTTGTGATTAATAAGTAAAAAAACAAAAAAAAAACATACACACTCTAATCAATAAAAAAGATATCAATAGCTTTATGACCTAGACATACATATAAACAAAATATTCTTTGTATTTATAGAGAAACATAATAGTTATAAGAGTCATAAAAGTGCTTCATGTGTTATCCTTACAATAAACCTTCATTAACTCTTCAAATTGTATTGTTATGTGATCGTATTGTAAGCGATGAATAGTTGAAGTGTAAGAACCACTCGGGCATAAGAAATTTATGAGCGTAACGTAACGTAGCAATAATTACGCGCATTTTCATCATCGTTTTGCAAAAATAAAAGTGTTTGTAAATGAATAGAGGGGCTATTAAATACAATTGAGTGAATCTATATTTCAGTGTGTGCATCTACTACATGTGTATGCCACTCACTTTCACAATTTTATGAATCAACAACAGCATATAAGGCAAAAAACTATTGACATCGCTTTGTAAACAGTGTAATAAATAAAACCACTGGCACTCACAGCGTGTGAAATAGACCAAGTTGCAAGTGTAAACGAAACAGTTCATAAAGGAATTGATTCACTTATATATTCCTACAAGTAAATCAAGATTAAGTAAATGAATCAAAATTAGTGTTAATGTAAAAACATCGATTAGATTTTTCTATCAATGCTAAATGAACACTGATGATTCAGCCACTATCAGATAAACATAACATCAGCTTAACACAATAAACTGAAAACCAGTAATGACCTATAATAGTGGCTAGCATTTTAAAACGCTTTATTTGTGCATTGAAGTTTGAAGCATTTAAAAGTGTTCATACTACAAAGGATACAAGATGTATCTTTGTACATTAAACAAAGCAATATTCTAATCAGAAGTATGTTCATATCAAAACAATATCCTAATTCAGACGACGAACAATAGAAACTTTTGCTTCCATAGTAATTAAAAATTTTAAGATTTAAAAAGGAGAGTATCAATTTAAAATGTTATGTTATTAAAACGAATGTCATTCTCTTTGTTTTGGTAAAAAGCAATTTCAGACGATCTATATCTAGATCATCGACTTAATGTTATCACTAAAGCATAAAACAGGAAATGCACACACTAAAGCTACTTATCCAGACATCTTGATTCCTTTTCTTAGGTTTACTTAAAAATATTTGTAAATAAGGTTTGAGTTATAAGTCCAGTTTACAATTTGTCCAAATTAACTTCACCTAGAATAACGTTATATTCTACACATAAATACACAAATTCAATCGAATAGAAATGTTCGATAGTTTCTTACACACACTGTTTTTTATTTAAATTTAAAGATAGGAAGCGCTTGAAAAATACATATACATACATATAGCCTCAAGAGGGTTTTGTTTCAAATAAAAATAGAAACGATTTAACTCTTTCAATTTTATCGAATGACACACAATATATGCATGGGTGATATAATGGGTATGTGTTTATACGAATACATGTATGAATGAATGTATAATGCTATGTATATTGTTTATATTAGGAATAATGTTTATTATTGTTTGAAGCTTATGACACATTATCTAAACACTGTTAAGGAAAATTCAATATATTGATGTGATGTAGACTTTATTATAAACCTTAAATAAAGTTGAACAAGACAAAAAACAACAACAACAATACATATTTTATACAGAAAGAACAGTCTATTATAATAAAATCAATACAAATCGGCTGCGACATCATTGTTCAACTTATAAACTGATATTATATTAGATGATGAGAAAACATCCCCATATAAGCTTTGTTTGCCTAAGGATAGCAAAATACATATCGAGTTACAAAATGTCAATCACAATGGATTTTATGAACAGAAGTATTGAACAAAAGGAAATGAGAATTCTATTTGCACAGCAAATAAATCCCAAAGATTGTTATGACCTCTGTCACAAATTCAATTCTTCTTTAAAAAAAGCCACTTCTTTCTATCAAAAACATAAACTTGAGTCTTACATTTAATTAACAAAAGGATATGGTATATGTAATATGCCGTAAAAAGTTTAAAGGCAAACTTATTACGATTCATTTAAATTTTCTGTTTACGGAAGCCAAAGAAAATATAGGAAAAAAATAAAAATAATAAAAACGAATGAGATGTTAACTACACGATATATTTGATATTCAGAAAGAGAAACTGCAAATTCGTTGAATTTACGCTTATTCGTAACAAATTTATTATCACATTTTAACCATTCTTTGCAATGATTTCTACAGTGGCAATTACAGGCATTTGATTTTCCTTTATAAAAATTAATCTCAGTTTGGATAGAAAGTTGCGCTATTATACTAAAAATAAGATTGTATTTAGATTTTTAAAATATCGCATTCTCGTAAATCTTTTTCATTACGTTGAAATTTTGTTGGAAATCTTTTTAAAAAACAGGAATTAACACATTAATATTATCAAAATTTTATCACGTCATTTAATTTGCTGAAGTTTTATAAGCTGTGAGTGTTTAGTTATTAAAATCCAAAAATTTATCATTAAACCCCCGAGCAAATGAGTTATGTCAACTAATGTTAAGATTTATTCGTAAAGGAGCATATCCTTACATCAAATCAAATCAAAATGAAATATTATCTATACATATAAAAATATTATTAATTAATTTTATGAATAACAGTAAAATTGAAAAATATCAAGCAACAAAAAAGTTATCGTATGAACCCAAAGAGAATTTTTAAGTTTCATAAAAAGAGAATTAAGAAAAAAATGACATCGTAAAAGTCATCATGGGCATACATATATTCGCCCTGGTTTCAACAATAAGTTGTATAAAAATCTATGTGTAAAAATGTATGTGTAATCTCTTCCTTCTAAAAATAATAAAATTAAAAAGGAAAAAAGGTCCCTTTTTATGGCTGTATTTTATGTTTTGATAATTTTAATAAATCAAAAAGATATCGTTTACGTGTTTTGCTGTTCTCAGCATCGGTTGCGCTTAATGATTAGGTTTCAAATAAAAAAATACAAAATACAATAGCGAACATTTAAAACTACAGGACGAGAAGTTTTTTGGCAAAGGAATTTAAAATTTTAACCAAAACTATTTGAAAGTTTTTACGCTCAGTGAGAGGAGAATTAAATCAACAACATTTTTGTATAACGTAATCCACTTAATTGAAAGAACTTGAAATGCTGAATTTTATAATATTTTGAAACACGATAATATTAAAGTTAATTAAAAATATTTTGATTAGGTCAATATACACATGGCAAGTATGCCTTTATACCTAATTGTATTAAA
>QOCX01000491.1:67943-146057 GCA_005959815.1 Sarcophaga bullata
CATATTTTTTATTGTTCGTATCATCACATTTGAAAAACAATCCTTTAAATAATTTTTGTGTTCAATAGACGATAAATAAATTATGAGAAAATTTACTGACGAATATTAATTTAAAATATAATAATAAATATAAATATATATTTATTCCTGTGGAAATGGTGTAACTTTTTTCACTTAATACTGTGCGTTAAGTAACAATAAACTTTTAACTTACTGTGTATATATTTGGTAGTTAAAAAGGAAGCTTCAGTTATATGTTTGGGAAGTGGAATCGAATCCAAAGTGAGTATATATGTTATATTGTTAGATCTTAACGTTTCCATATTTGTCGCAGCTGTCAAGTTGCCTAAAATTCAAATAACCATTTTATCAGAAAATCAATATAAAAGTCTAAAATTGCAAAATAATTTGAACGGAGCACTTACCCAAGTATAATCCTTTTTCAATTTCATCTAAACTAACAGGACCTCCGTCGAAATCATCACGTGTCAATAGGCCTGTGTCCTGGCACTTCTGTTTTGGTGCAATTGTAGACGGAATTTTTGCTAAACTTCCACTATTTGCTTGTGCCGACGCAGCCATAATTAATAGTTTTTTTCTTACACTAAACAGAACAATTTTAATTTTTAACTTGATACCGCTGCGAGATATTTTTTACTTAGTTCTTTATTAGAAGAAGGACCATACCATTGTGTGGTGTCTACATGTGTTTTCGTTAACAATTGCTTTCTTTCTTTTGCTTTTATTGCACATGCAAAAACAAGAACGATTTGTTTTTGCTGAAATCAAAACATTGGTCAGCTGTTTCCAAATACATAACTTGAAGGTTACCAGACTAATGTTTGTTTTATTTTTAACGAAGGCTCTTTATTTTTTTCTAAAATTTATAAATTTAATAATTAAAATAACTAAATTTGTATCTATATTATAATTAATGTAACTAAAAAATTGATTTAAGAACATAAACTTTGTAATTTTGTTATGTAAAATATTCCTGCATTAAATAGTAGTGACCCACTGTATGTAGGAACGTTTTCATAAATATATAAAAAAGCCGGCAACACCTGATGTTATTGCTCATAAATGAACAACAATAAAAAAGAGAAAAATAAATCTAAATGTTGCATCCACAGCTGTTGAATGGCCTTGAAATAAAATTATTATTGCAATTACGCTGTTGTTGCAACAAACAATTGGCAGTGTCAACATTTAAAACGAAGGGCAGCACAATATCATCATCGTTTTTAAATCCAAAATATAAAACAGGTGTCTATTTAGCAACCACAATTGCCAATAAAGAGGTGAAATATTTTTGCGTTAAAAACGAAACAATGGAGAACGAATCGTCGCAAGAAACTACGATTCCATCAGCGTCTACTGTAAAAGAACAATCTAATATGCAGAGTGCAAATAAAATTATTAAGAAATATTTGGCTGCATTCGATTTTGATTACACAGTAGTAGCACAGAATACCGATACTGTGGTACGTGATTTGTTACCACCTGATAAACTCACCAAAGATATGCAGGATATAATCGAAGTCCAAGGTTGGACGGAATATATGGCGGAAGTATTTCGACGTTTACATAGTTGTCAGATTAGACCCGATAAGATTTTAGAAACCATCCACGGCATACCAGAGGTACCGGGGTTTGTGAGAATGCTAAAGAGGCTTAATACTAAATATGGTTGCGATCTCATAGTAATAAGTGATTCCAATAGTGTATTCATTGAAGAGTGGATAAAATCGCATGGTCTGCATGAAAATTTCACAAAGGTGTTCACCAATCCTGCTCGGTTTGAGGAAAACGGCTTGCTTACCATTAAACCCTTCCACCATCAAACAGATTGCCGCCTCAGTGCAGTTAACCTCTGCAAGGGCAAGGTGTTGGAACACTTTATTATAGAACAGGACTTGCGCCATAATATAACCTATGAGCGAGTTATATATGTAGGCGATGGAAACAATGATATTTGCCCTGTTACTAAACTGCGCAATCGTGATATAGCCTGTGCTCGGGAAGGCTTTGCCATGGCCAAAACTTTAGCCAAAAATCCAATGAAACTAAAGGTACGTGCCGAATTTTTAACATGGAAAAGCGGTTTTGATCTATTAGACCTATTGGAGCGTCAAATGGATAAGTTTGTTAAGCAACAAGAACAGGAAAAACATAAAACACAGCGTGATGCGGCAGATATTGCACAAACTCATAAATCGGAAACTGCTAAAGTTCATTAGCAGCTCAGATTTAGATAGAAAAATTTATGGTTTTATGTTAAGCATGTGATTTTATCCCTTTAAATTCTATTATAAAATGTTTTAATGAGTTTTAAAAATACTTTAAGAAGAGATGTGAGTTAACATTATCTTATATGTTCTTATACACCTTCTCCCATGAGCACGTAAAATGTTATTAGTGTCTTGTCTGTCTTATATCCTGAGATTCATTTTTATGCAGCATGCTGTACTAATTTTAAATGTTTTCAATGTAATTATGTTTTAATTTATTTAAATAAATTTTATACATACATATGTATATTACACATAAACATTTTAAAGCATTTGTAAATATTGAGCGTATGAGGTTGTGTTATCATATTAAATTGGTGAAAAAAAATTAAGAATAAAACAGTATTGCAGTTAGTATATTATATATAGACTGGCTGCTATGAAATTTGTAGTTAATTTGAAAAAGTTGAATCGAAAATAGACGAATAAAGCATTAAACCTTTCAGTATTATTAAAATTCGATTAACAGATCTCTCAATGAAGATTTTGTCTTCGTATTTATTCCTAAATTGAAAAAATATTCGAAATATATGAAATTATTTGTTGCATCTATTCATATTCTAATTCTTTTTCTCTGCAGGCTGTTTGGAAATATTGAGAACCGGAGAGTCTCAAATAGAAAACACAAGGATAGAGTTTCTTTAATGGTCTAAGATTAATTAATAAAGGTTAACGTCTGTTAGGCCTTCGGACGTAGTCTAGAAGTCCCCACAAACGGCCGTTCAAGTCTCTAGGGTACAATGGATTTATTTTATACGAATTATTATTTTTAAGTTCGAATTAATAGGGACTAACGAATTTTTGGATTTTTTGAAGACTTTGTCATTCCACACAAATCACTACAGGAAATTTTATCCACTTTTTTAGCCAAAATTAAAATTTTTGTAAAGTTTATTTTGTTTGTAATTTAATACAAAAAAATTACAAATTTAACATCCCCTTTTTCAAATTTTCTACTGAATTTATTTACTGTTACTGTATCAGTAGTTTTTCTTGCGTAGTAGTAGTTATCGAATAACGATTGAGAGCAGTGAAAGTTTCTGATAAAAATTTTCATCAATTAAGTTACCTCAAGATGAACTTAAGGAATTAAGATACTGGAATTTATTTTGGACTTACAAAAAAATGATAGCATATGATAGCCACAAACAAAACCATTAAAATTCTTTAGAACAATTACTTACCTTCCAGATTTAATAAACTTCAGCTACGGATATTTGCAAAATTTTTTTTAAAAACGCATTTTTCCATGCGACTTTTGCGAGTTAAATTCAGAGTTATTCAACAAGAGAAACACAAACGAAGATCACAAAAGAGCCGCTATTTGTGCTAGTTTCATTACATACCTTGCTGAGAGTGATTATTCCAAAAATTTAAGCAATATTTAAAGGAGCAGTCATGAATATTTTGTGCAAATATGAATATAAAATATAAACAGCATGCTGTTTGGCTAAAGGCAATACTTCGTTAAGAAAACATCAAACGCAAACTGCCTCCAATAAATCGAAGACTGGACAGCCGCAATTAACTTTTTGCAATAAATCTGAAAGATCAAAAAGAGCAGAAGAAAAAATCTTACGATTTTACAAGCGACTTTCAGTACTCTAGCTGGAGCATAACTGTTACTTTTTTAAATTGGTAAGACTTGGAGTTAGAAGAAATCTATGTCTGATGTTTTTATTTAAAAATTATCCCAGAAATTTTCCGGATGTTTAAAGAAAAAACAAACTACTTCTTGTTTGGGTGTTTACTGCCATAAAAATCTATCTTTTTTACAATATACATTATAAGATAAACTAAAGCACGGATTCCTGTATGCTAGTGAACGTACATATAACATAAACACGGTTGGTCATATCGTAACTATTCGTTTTATTTTTAATTACGAAAAAAAATGCAGCGACAAGACTACAGAAATAATCAATGATAACATAACATAATTGGTCACACCACTTATGTTGTGTGGGTTAATTTTATACATGAGTGTCGGGGCCTATAGTTTAAAGTCTATTCCGAACTACAATTTTTAGAGAAACTTTTCATGGCAATTTTATTTACTCTTAGGCATTTTGCCAGAAATCTACTAAGCGGAAGTCAAGGAAAAAATATTTTTTCATTTTTCGTTTCGCTGGAAAATGCCTAACATGGGATTTGAGCCGCAGTCTCACGTCTAATAAGCCAACCCACTATCTACTGTCAATAAAACTTTTATTTCTATACATATGACGTCTATATTTTTAAACGAATTTTGCGTAATACGTGTAAAAGAAAATAACACCTGGATTTTTTTTCTTTTTTTATCAATAATAGTATTTTTTATTCATTATAATTTATTTGCATTTGATTCTTTTTTTTTAAGACAATGATAATAAAGAGATGAAATAAACAATTTTAATATTTTGTTTCCATGTTAGGATTTTTGTGTTTAGATTATTCTTTTTTTGGGTGATAGGAATCGTTGGCGGTGAAGTTTGGGGAAAATTAATGTAAAACATAAACTCTAAAACTTAACATTAATTATTAATAGCAAAAGAACAAGAAAACGTAATTGTACAATATTATTTATATACTATATAAAAAAATTAAATCTACAATAAAATAAAAATATAATAGACAAAAAAATTTTTATTTCAATACTAAAGACTATTTATATTTATATATGTGTTTGATTAAAAGAAAAACAAAATATAAAACATAAAACTTTAAATCAATATTTTGTGTAATTTTAATAATATATTAAGTTGTACAAAGAAAAAAAAAAAAGATTTATTTAATGCAACATTTCAAATCAAGACTCATTCCTAAGTTTCTATTGTGTTATAGAATTAAATTACAAAAGTCTTAAATATTATAGAATTTGTTAATACAAATAATAGTACTAAAATAAAAATCAAATTAAAAACAAAAAAAAAAAATTTTTTTTCTTTGTTGTGTGTTGTTTACTTTTTTGTTTTTATTTTTTTTTGTAATTTTTTTTTTTTTTTCTTTGTTAAAGGTCAGAATATAAATAATAAACATTTATAAATAAATTTAAAACTATATAAAAAATATATTATTTATGTATTATATGTATTATTACAATGATTTCTTTTCACCTTTGTTTTTAATTTTACATTTACTTAAAATATTTTCATATATGTATAGTAAGTATATTTTATTAGGGTTATTAAATGGAAAGAACAAAAAGGTTTGGTTTTTTTTGGTAAAGGAAAGTTTTATTTTTCCCAAACGTTTTTGTAATTGCTTAAACTTACATACTAATTGTATGTATTTTTTTTCTTTAATTTAGTTAGTTAATATATGTATATGTATATACGCATATATAAATGTTTACTTTTTCCATATACTGTTATACTTACATGTACATATAAATATATATACTTATTAGTTATAATTATATAATTAATTTTGTTGTAGTTTCTCTTAACTTTTATTTAGTTGAAGCCTTATTTGATTACGAAAAAGATTTTCTAAAGCATTAACGATTAATCCATAATATAAAACAGCAAATTACAGCAGAAAGCAAAAACTATATATATATATGCTCGTATACATACATATATAGTTTTAAATTATTTTGTTTGATTAATTACATTTAAAAAAGTGTTTTAAGTGTGTTTAACTATAATATTCATGTGTATTTATAACTTATTATTTAAAATAAAAATTATTTTAAGTGCATTTATGGTTTTATAATACAGTTCTTTTTATAGTACAAAAATAGCTATTCTGAAGTGGAAACTTCTTTTAAACAAACAAAATATATATAGAGGAATAAAATTTACTTGCCATAACTATTTTTTAAATACCGTCTCCTTTTAAATAAAAGAATAAAAGATTTAAGTTTTTCTAATAACAAAAAAAATCAACAGACGTCTATTGCGCATTTAAATTCTTTGAAATTTATAAACTCCGCAGGAGTATTCTGAAACGTATTGTGTGTATGGTTGCTCGAAGAGAGAGTGGTTTTAAATTGGATTTTTTTATGTTTTCTAATATAAACTCAGATCTAAAAATCATGAAAGTACAAATTTTAGTTTAGAGTACGATTCAAAGAAATGTATTACTGCATGTAAACAGGCTCATTTCCCAGTCATGCGTTTAGGACAAATTAGTTTGTGGCGTTTGGAGATTTACATAACTAACATCGGCAGATACAATATGTGTTTTGAAAAGTATTTCGGAAAACTTATTAAGAACGTTTAACACTTTTTTTTTTCTCAAAAAAAAAAAATTATTACAAGAACATTTATGTAAAAGAAGAAGGAATTTTATACGGTACAACAATTAAACAAAATACAAACACACAATGATACTAAAATTTTATTGGAAAAGCAAATAGAAAGATTTGATTCGAAAATGTTCTCATTACAAATATGGTTAAAATTATGTTTCGACACTTTGACATTCCTAAATTCCACTACATTTCTTCTGTTCGAATGTATATAATAAATATACCTAAAAGAATTAAAATTTTATTTGCAAAGTTCTTCAACATTTTTAAATAAAGTATTGTGAATACAAAGTTTCTTTTTATTAATATTCTTTTTAATAAGCATTAGTTTTTTATTTTTATTTTTAAATACAAAAGAATACTTTATTTTTTATCTTTCTATTTGTTCGTAATTATTTTATTTGCTTTTTTTTTTTTTTGAGAATTTTATCAAATATAAATTTAAGAATTAAATTTAAAATTAAAACATTTCTAAGAAGTTCACTTTTGGTACCTATGTAGTCTTAGTTATCGAGATTAAGAAACAAATTATAGCTGAGTTGTAACTGTTTTCGTTAAACAGAATTGAAAAAGAGCTTAAATTTTCCCAAATAATTGATTGTGTGTATGCAGGTGTAACAAACAATAAACGGAAAATGATGTTAGATTAACACAAAATAAATAAGAAAAATGCACACAGTACTTTTTCAAAAATATGGGCTTATTGTTCCACTTCCAACTTGCTACGATTTATAGTTCCCGGTGCACATGTTAGAAATATTACAAATTGTAAATGTATCAAAAGAAAGCTAAGCATTAATTTTAAAGATAGACACTGATTATTGTTTTGAACTTTAACGTTATCTCAATATCTAAATTTTTTCTTAATGAAAACTTTCTTTCATATCAACAATACTTATGTTCTTCTCTTGTGAAATTCAGTCATGAAATTAATTCAAGTAGAGACAATTACGAATTAGAAAACAAAATAAATTGTCGAACATTAATAAACTCAAATTATCTGAAAAGAAAAATTGTATTCTGTGAACCAAAAATAAAAATGATTTTTCTGAATTTTTCTTCTCAGCATATTTTGGAAAAATTTGTATAAAAACATTAAATTAATTTATTTGATTGTTTTTCTTGTTAAAAAAAAAAAAAATAATTAAAAAATATATCGTTAAAAAATCAGCTACAGAAAATAGTAGCGAATATATATTAAAATAAATAATAATTGTTCTTGAAAAACCTGACCTAAAATTGGAATATAATATAAATTAATAAAAAAAATAATAATTTTTACAATGGTGAATATTTCCGTGATTGTTATCAGTTTTTTTTTAATTTTTCTTACATAAGAAACTCTAAATGCAAAAAAAAATCTTTTAAAATCTTTTCTCTTACCATCTTATCTATAAATATTTAATGCTCTTTTTCATAACATCGGGTTGCGCATTTTTCTACAACTGCTATAAATTCGTTAGATTTGACGACAAGGGGGGCGGCGGCGGCGGTTGTTTGGGGCAATAACGTATAACCCCTACTCAGGCAACCACTGGTGGAGGACCACTACTCGTTGTTGTATTTGTATTTACTGAGGATGGCAGCATCGTATTTGGTGTCGATGTTGTAACTGCCGTTGTTGCTATTGTATTTGAACTTACAACTATTGGTAATGTAGCCGTAGTAGTATTGCTGCTGGTGGTGGTATTAGAATTTTGGGCGGCGGTGACAGTATTCGCAACATTTTGAGGTGTTATGGTATTAAAAGATGATAAAGAAGAGGAAGAATTTGATATATTACAGAAATCTTTACTTTCTAATGTATACGCATTCGCTGCTGCAGGGGAGGTATTAATATTCGAGATTTGTACTGTAGCAGCATTAGATGTAGCGGTAGTTATCGTCGAGCATTTACTATTATTAACTGGAGAAGTTTGTGGTAGTGTTGTTGTATTAGGTGATGGTGTTGATGACGTCTGTTTATAAGTACCAGTAGGACTTACAGCGTTGTTTGAACCAGGTGATGTTATATATGTAGTTGTGATATTATTTTGCGTATTTATTTGTACACGTTTATTTGATTTGGCTCGTCCACATGGTACGCACAACATGGAACAATGCTCTCTTAATTTGGTTACATGATCAATGCGATATTCATTGATCCATTTTAGTTTCCTATGCTTAACTTTAAGTTTTTCGCCATTTGGCTGTGTAACTGGCAAACCCTCGGGTTTTGTAGCACCGCAACGCATACAAATACTACATCGATCACAACTCCAACGACCTGCAAAAATAAAAATATGAAAAAATTCACGTTAAAAAAAGGCCATAGCATTGTAATTCGGGTCGTTCCGATAGAAAATGCATTGATGAGAATTTGACCAATAAAAAGCCGTTCACCATTGGCTCTATAGTGTTCATTTCGATTCCATTTTCATTCGTTTCACATACATGAACATATTCAGGAATATAATCGAATAATGGAAAAAAAATATGCACGGAACGGAGTTTATAACTCGCTTAAAACCATTTAGATGCGCTGTTTTCTTCAGTGAGATTCAATGACCTCATTTTTTGAGCCTACGTGGTTGGCGTTGCAATCAATATAAAGAAGACAAGTTATATGTGCAATAACATATCAATTAATAATATACTAAGAACAACGAAGTAAAACATGTCTTATTGCTATTTAAGCAATAAAATTGTAGAACTGATGTAGAAGAGAACCTGAACAATTTTCTCAATAAGGCCAGATCGGCAATCGGTCTCTTCAACAAATTCAAACGAATTTAAGAATTTTAAAAGGACATGGAAATTAAAGTGAATTTTTGAATTTTTTCAAATTCAATAGTGCGGAGTGCAATCAAATGTTTACTCATCACTGCTGCATTTTCTGGGGAAACAACATTTTCAATTCAAAATAAAGTATATAAAGCGCTAAATAACTAAAAGAAAATGGAAATGATGGGTCACACACTACAAAGGGGTATCGATAACATCACTGTTACGGTAGGCATACATAAATTACAGGAAGGAAACAAAACGATTTGTGTAGAATAAAATGTAATTTTCTTATTGAACTTCTAATTTCAAAAGTAATATAAATATTTATTCTTTATCATTCTGCTGCTTTGTTTCAGTTTCATTAGTTAAGTCTTTCCGTCAAGTCGGTGATTTCTTTACTGCAGCAGGCCTATATATTATCGTCTAAAAACAACCTCCTCTTGAAATATATGTATGTTCAATGCTGTGATGAGAACTTATTGCTAATTGAATAAGTTGGCCTTCCTATGATATTCGTTGTTGATTTTATATTTTCTTCAAGCTAGGACACAGAGGGATTTCTTCATTATTTGAAGAGAATTTAAACCTCTTAATTTTATAAATTCCAAAACTATGGTATATAATATATATAAATTCTTAGTTGTCTAAACTTCCAAGTGCTCTAAATCTTACGATGGAGCAAAATATACTTCATTTGATCTGATCTCATCACCATTTGTACTACTTTTATCAGACTGAAAATGGAATACAACTCCCCTGCCGAACTGTTAAACGCTCTTGCTACAGAAGTATTTCCTATCACGAACAACATATGCAGATTCAAATCTGGCGTTCGTGGACACTATTCCATTTTTCCTCTCTCCCGCAACCTATTTGCCTAGTTCCTAGTTTCTAACACACACTGCATGAGTAGAGAATATATTTATATCGTGAGCATGCAAAATCTTAAACACATCAGAAAGGTAAACATTTTGTTGAAAGCTCTCTTTTCAAAGGATTTTGTTTTTCTTCACATTAAGTTCTTAAATTTTGGAAAATCATAGTATTTTGTTATAAACAATTGCAATTGTGCCAATTATATTGAAATAATCTATCTATGCATGTGTAAATAACGATTGTTCTTCATAGTAAATTTAGAGAATTCGTCCTTTAATGTAAATTAAGAGAGGGAAACTGAAGAAGCTTGAATAGAAGGAGGGTTTGGTTTGTGCTGGATAAACTTGTCCCGACAAAACATATTCCCTAACTACTCAAAAATTCTGCTCCAGATTTAAGGATTGAAAAGTAACGCCTTACGTTTATGTAATATCATAACGCAACAAACATTAAATTGTTGTCAGTAGAAAGGCTAAATGTTCCAGAAATGTGCAAACAGTCCTGTGAACTATAAAAATCAAAGTCTGTTCAAACAACCTAATACATTTTCAAAGACACTGTTCATTTGTAACCCAAATAGTAAGAATAATTTGATAAAAAAAATAATTTGAAACGTGCACAAATAAAAAAATCCCAATCAGAAATAGGAACATTATCATTATTCTGAGTGATTAAAGTGCTAATTACCTAAAGTGTTATGTAATAGTGACAAAAATATATGAAATCGGTTTGTAATGTTATGCATTGAATTCTAAATAATGGTTTTAATTAGGTGTGACGGATTTTTAAAAAGATTATTTTTGTATTACTTACCATCGGGCACTGTCTTAATGCCAAGACAATATATATGAAAGCCTCGATCACATTGTTCACAGAAAAGCATTTTATTCTGATCTCGTGTTCTTTTGCATTTAATGCAACACTTACAATCGGCACATTGCCAATTGTAATTGCGTACTCTTAGTGCCATACGGTGGGGCATTTCAATACAACTGGGATGTACTATAAAAAAATATGAACGAATAAATTTTATGAGAATTTAGTGGTAATACAACTTACCTTTTGATCTGCAGGTGTAACATTGTATAAATAGTTCGGGCATATCTTTGAGATTACGGTTTTGTGGATGCTTACACACACCACAGGTGGTTGGTGAAGTTTCATCATCGCTAGAGTCCACGGTTGATGAAGAACAAGATGATGTGTCCGAATCCTAAAAAAAAAAATAAACATAAACAATTATTTTCATGTAAATAAACGAAATAGAATATATTACCGTATCTGATGATGAATCAGATGAAGACGAATAAGTATCAGTGGAACAGGTTGAAACTGCACCCGGCAATGGAGGTATTTTAAATTCATCATGACTAAGTTTTCGCGCATGTTTTGCTCGTATTCTACGTACTCGCCTCTGTTGACTGAGACGTTCGGAGGCATTGATACTTGAAACCTTATCACCATCAGCGAATTCAATAATTTCGGTTGCAGAATCTGTATCGGTGGTGTCTTCCTTGGGAGAACTAATAAAACTCGGTCTGTCCAGAACTGTGTTCAGGGGAAATAGTCTAGAATTAGAAATGGATTAAAAAATTAGTGCCATTAAATAGCATTAGTAAAGGGAATATATGCTGACAATTTACCTTAACTCCTGTGCGGTGTAGTTGTAGTATTTTTCACAAAATTGTCCAGGCACTAAAGATAAAGGATAATATGCATCTCTTGGCCTAGTCCGATCGGTAACACGTTGTGTTAATAAAGAGGGAGGTTGTGATATATTTTCTACTTTGGCTGCTTCAGCTATAGATTCAACTAATGGACGGTTAGATATAGTGGAAATGGGAGCTGAAGACGGACTAGGCTTATTAACAGTTAAGGTTTGCAAATCTAAACATGAAAGACGTTCTTCTCTGCGACTAAAATAAAAAAAATTTAGTAAATTAAAATTCCTATTCATTTAAAGGATATTCATATTCGAATTTACGTTTTATTTAAATATGCATTCCATCTACTAGTCGATAACATGGCACGATCTCTAGCCTGTAAGCCACGACCAGCCACATTCAGTCCTAGCGACTTCTGTTTAGCCTCTATTTCTCGTAAATGTTTTTGTCTTACATAATCCTTATACTCTTCATATTTATCGCTGAAATCGGTATACATTATATCGAGTATGTCTGAAGCCCATACGGCTGTTATGCCCAAATCACACATTTTTTCCGAAACCAATGATTTTTCTTGAAGATAATTACGTTCTTCCATGTCAATTTGTCGTCTAGGCAGATCAGGATATTTTCGCTTAAAACTTTTAATGCCCAAATAAAGAGCCACTTGTTCTTGGATCATAAATGTATCGCGATTTTTTGAGGGACAACAACCTTTAGGTGGTGGCCAATCGTATTCAGCTATAGATGCCACTGTAAATTCCGCTCTAAAAAGAATATATGGTACAATAGTTACGTTTTTTTTTTTTAATAATTTAATACAATAGCAATTACTTACTCTTCTGATACACAAACTTCCATCTTTTTACGCTTTGTAGGCTTTTTAACTGCTGAACCATTTTGTGCAGATGTTGCATTATTTGGATCTAATACACTCGCATTGCTAATAATCGATGATTGAGACTCTTCATTATTCAAAAACTCAGGGTTTCTAAAGTAAATAACAGTTAAGTATTAAAAAAAATCGATTATTGAATAATTTTAATAGTTTTTTTTTTATTAACCTTGTTGGTGTTTGTAGAGCATCTGTTTGAGAATTGTTTTGTGTTAAATCTGCACTCATGCGGGTGTCTTCCTCAAACACAGATGGAGACTGTTAAAAGAAAAATAATGAAATGTATTCAATAAACATTGATATATTGATACTGAATTAGAAAATTTCGAAATATTTGAATAACATTTTGCACATTATAGAGTGGATCTCAACTGTCTAGTATATCCCTAATTGACTTTATGCATTATTTCATTAGAAATAGTTTTTATTAATTTAGAACTTTATTATACTGGTCTTTAAGCATTTGAGTAGATATAAACACTTTAGTAACAGCATAGTTTAAATCCTTTTTTAATCCATTTAACTCCAATGTAAACCATTTACTACGATGCGACACATTAAATATGACATAAAATCTATTTTATGAACAGACTCATATTTAATTTGTAATTTATTTATAAAGAAAAATATGTAAATTTAATAAAATAAAATAAATAAGTAAAGGAAGAGTTTAAAATGCAGATTATATATATTCAATCTTTTAATTAGGCTACATTCAAGCCAATGACTGTATATGCGTTAGGGAGAAAATAACCTTAAGTTATCTTTTTATAACAAAATTACTTTTTTTTTTTAAAGAATATGAATTCTCTTGTTTTCGAATTTTCATTTTCTTTAAGCAAAACCTGTTTTCGGGGAAACTAATTTAATGAATACTATGGCACGTACCTGGAATGTAGAAAAATATTTTCTTAGGGATGACTGAAAAAATTCCAAACACTCGATTCTTAATTATTTTATCAATCATTTACAGAACAAGGGTTGAGTGAAGTGTTTTGGAAAATTGATTCTATTGTTGTTAGATTTTGTTCCTTCAAAAATTAAAACAATCAAACTGGATACTGTAAGTTTTTTTGATTTACATAAAACGTTTTCATCGAGTGCCAATTAGAGTTTTTTTAAACTAAATAACATATTATCTCAATGCAGTAAAATAAAAAGCAGAATTGTAAAAGCAAAGTTTTCCCTGATTTTTTTTCGTAAATTAAGATCACAAGTAGATTCGGAGAAAGTAAACTTTTTATCAGTCGTGAGCTAACACAAACTGCTCTATAAAGAGCATTAAGGCGTAATAAAAGATAACTATGTGTATTATCTCAACGGTTGAGCTCATTATGTATAAATGCTGACGCTAACATATTTAACATATTTGCAATTGGTTTGAAATTGCGTTTTGAAGTATTCAGACCCTCAGGCTCCACTAATTATTTATATATACTTAATACCGGAAAATGTAGTCGCCGTAGTCTAGTAGGTAGTGTATTAACTTATTAGGCGAAAGGTCAGGGTTCGAATCCCCGGTTAAACATTAAGAACGAAATATGAAAAAAATATTTCTTCGGGCGACTTCCTTTCAGATTTCTGGCAAAAAACTTTGAGAGTAAATAAAATTGCCATGAAAAGTTTCTTAAAAAATCTGTCGTTCGGAGTTGAGTTTAAACTGGAGGTCCCGACACTCATGTATAAAATTAACACACGCAACATAAATGGTGTGAGAAGCTAGGCCGTAATTCCGACTGAAGGGTTGTAATGGCCACTTATGTATATAATGTAATACCGGAAAAGCGTATGTTGCACATAATAAACATTTTTTCTGTATAATAAAGAAAAATAGTCTGAGAATATGTAGTAAATATTATATTTGAAATGAAGATATATGTACATAATATGTATGTATATTGAAAAAAAACTTGTTTAATCATTTTAAAAATGTTTCTAATTTGGTTTACAGCCTACACGTTTGAATTCTAAATATTCAGTTATAATTTACTTCATATTTCAATTGATTGGTGGAAGGAATATTTTGAAATTCTTTCTGATCAAGAATTAATAGAATTACTCAGTCGTAATTATAGAAGTTAGTAAATTCAATGTCATGACAATGAACATGAAAAGTAACCAAGTACTAAACTATTCTTTCTTTTAAGAATTATTTTTTTATGTAGAATTTTTGGCTCGTAAGTTATGAATCGAGTACCTTTTGCATTCATATATTTTCATTTCTTATTTTTATAGTTGTGTATGTAAATTTTTAATACGTTTTTTAAAAAATCGTATACTATACATATAAACTAAGTCGTAACCAGTGCTAGTGTACATTTTATTTTGACGCTCACAGTGCGTTAAATACCTAATATAATTAAAATGTTGCTTGTTCATCATTTGAAATTGATTAACAAAAAAAAACATACTTATGGATATGCGTGGACTCAAACATTAAAATTAATAATTACGACAATAATAATGAATTCAACAAATTCACCATAGACAGTTTATAACCACAGAATTGTATTTATTAATCTCCCCTTGTGAAATGCTTTTTATGTGGTGGTATTGTTTTCGTTTTTCTGTGTAGTTGTCGTTCCAAAGTAAAGAGAAATAAAAATAAAGAGCAATAGAGAGGTATGGTAAAAGTCGAAAGTTAAATGAAAAAATTAAAATGCATACGAATACACACGACTGTGCAAAAGACAAACAAAATATTGCATGTTATGTATAAAAGTTGACCCCCAGTGGATACATGGGGAAAGGGAGTATAATCGTCTGTTAATTATATGTACTGCATAAACAACTAGTCTTGTTATATACAGAAGACAGTCAAAATAAAAAAAAAGTGTTAAATGACTTGTTAACACACTATTAAAAAAAGTAAATTGAGAAAAGATTTTTTTTCGCAAATATCAAAATGAAAACTACAACTACATCTGAATGTCGGGATTGTCAAAATGAGAGCAAAAACAAGAAAAACTTGTATTAGTACAAGGAAACGTAGAGAATTGAATTGTATTGCACTCTCTGCTTTTGCATTAAATGGCAATGAAAACAAAAAAAAATGGATTTTTTTTTTTGCATTTGCAAGTGTTTGCTGTTGTTTGTGGCGTGACACACATTTACGACACTTTCTTCTTTTATTGGTTTTGTTCATTTATATGTTTTTCCCTGTTTTCTGTGTATAGATTTTATTTTTGTTGTAAAATTTTATTGTTTTTTTTTTTCTGTCTTTGTTATTGTAACTATTTAGTTTTATGTAATCGATTTTAAAATGCAATACACTGACAATTTAAGAGAATTTATAATATTAAGATAAAGAGAATATTTCAGGAGAGAAAAAAAAGGAATAAGAATGAGTAGTGAATTGTTACGCTCAGTTGAAAATACTTACTGGACTGTATAGGCCTTTAATACGTTCTGGATCCGGTGTGTGTTTTAAAGCACCTACACATCGTGGTCGGCTCATGGCTATGGCTTTTGATACAGCACTAGCACCGCGACCTAATCGATGAGCTCGGTAGGCACCGCGACCACGTCCACCACGTGAACCTCTACCCCGACCACGGCCTCGCCCTGGAGTTAGAGGCAGTGAAGAGGAACTCGCCGAGTCATCTAGTAAAATAAAAATATTAATTTCTATAAACAGAGGAATAGCAGGATAATAGAAATACATTCAAAGTATATTTAAAATAGTATTAGGAACTCGTCATGAAATTGATATAAGTATAGACACAAACCGTACATTAAAATACAATTAAAATTTTTACGTATTCCAAAACAGCTACAAAAAACTGTTATAGTTTCTATGTTAAATAGGCTAAAACAGTTGAAAATAAGATGAATTTACAACAAAATATTAACTTTTCCCTTTCATAACAATGAAAGTGTCTATAATTTTACGCTACAGTAAAATGATTTTTTTGTGCTATTCCTGAAGGGAATTTTATAAACGTAAATATTCTGTAGTAATTATAGGTCAACTAAATGATTATTATGTGTTTTGAAATATATAAATACACACACAATTGTGTAAGTATGTATTGTGCCTATATTTATGTTCATTACTGTATATAAGCATTTAAATATTTTTATCTCCATTACAAATGACAGCTGAATTTCAGTTGCTTTGTTAGTTGCTGAAAGTGATATTACAGATAACAACTGACAACCAACATTTAAAAAAAAATTCACTTTTCAACATTGTTTTTCTCAGCAATTACAAATTTTTGTGCCCTGTTTCTGTAAAGCGATTGGATTCAGACGAAAAACATTCAATTTTGTTTGTGTTTTCCGTACAAACAGACGTCTCAAAATACATGCTCTACAGAAACAGGCCGCCAGTTGCCAACTGGCAACAGAACTGAAGTTCGGTTGCTGTTCATAACAAATCCATTAATTTTATAAATACAAAATAAAATTGTACAAGATAATGAAATGTACTATGATTACTTTCGAAAAGTTGTAAAAACTATTATCTGTTCTAATTACTTATTGGCAAAGCTTCGCGTTTTAAAAATATATTTCCGATGAAGAGATATTTTTCTTTAGAAAATATCTTTCAAAAGAAGAATATCTTTCTCGTTAATCTGAAAATAGAAAAATAAATCTTTAAACTTACCACCCGAATTATCTGGTCCACTAACATCATCTACTACATCTTCCTCTTGTGATTCATTTTGAAGAGTATCCGCCGCATTTGTTATCATGGGAGCACGCAATTGCTGGGTTGCCAGTATAGAAGAAAAATCATTTGGTTTGAATATGACATCGGGTAAGGGATCAGATGAAAGTATCATTGTAGGCGGCAACATGGAATTGTTACTGCTACCACTACCACTACCGCTACCGCTACCGCCACCTCCACCAGCACTTACATTACTGCTACCGTTGCCAAAACCAGATTTTAAATTTACAACATTATTTCCAGCATTTATTCCTAACGAAATTTCTCGTTTCGTCGAGAGCGTAGCTTCTACAGTAGTTATAGTATTTGTTGTGCTGCCATTACTGCTACTCGACGATGATGACATAGTTAAATCAATTTGTGTGGCCATTGATAGGGTTGTGTTGGTAGTGCAAGAAGTTACAGATGCAGTAGTAGAGGTTAGAGTTGTTGAGGAATTGGAACAGACGGACGAAATCGAGGAATTCGTTTCAAGGTAATGATTAAGAATATTTTCATTGTTTTGCTTGTGCAAAGACTTTTTATTATTGCTGTTGTCCATTGCCAGCGAGGAGGGAGGCCGTACTTTAGTTTTAGTTTCAACTTGTTGTTGCGCAGTAGGTGTATTACTTCTTCTAGACGTTCGTAGAGGAGCTCTTAAACTACGTTCTTTCCTTTGACTGTCCAACTCAATCTCATTCTTTGGCTCATCCGTAACTCCACTATGTAAACTATTGACTGACGATTCCATCTCATCTAATACACGTAAAGGCTCATCAGCATCGACCATATCAATAGCTAAACGTTTTCGCAACAATTGTACGCGCCTCGATTTTGAGGCTAAATCAGTCTGTAGTGGAGTTGCTGCATTAATATGGACCGCTGCAGTAGTTTGAGACGTTTCATTACTAGCGTTGGAGCTGGAATTATTTACTCTTTTAGGTCTTCCCCGCTTTCTTACAACTGGTGTAGAATTTTCGCTGCTCTGAAGATCACTGCTAATCACAGTGGTGTTCCTCGGAGGAAAATCACAACTATCGTTTGAAATATTTTGCATCGAATCAACAACCTCTTCCATGGGTATGGGTATTAAATTATCATGTTTTTGTTTACGTGCTCTTTGATGAGTCGTAAGAATAGTTGTCGTCGTCGCGGTAGTGAAATTAGAAGTGGTAATTTGTTTTGAACTATTAAAATTGCTTAATTGGTGCTGTTCAAGTTGCTGCGTTTTATTCAAATCATCTAGTGAATTTATTAATACTTTTTGATTAAGAAAATCATTATTATTATTTACAACTAAAGGTAAATTTTTGGTATTCAATGAATCACTACTATTTAACCTTCTTTGTTTTGCAGGTAGCATGCTTTCGACGTTATTTTCAAGAGAATAATTTGTTGGGCCAGCCAAATTTGTTTGCAAAGCATGACGCTTTAAATTAGAGTTATTATTGCTATGGGAAAGGATTTCAGAATCCCTTGGATAATGAATACCATTAGGCAGGGAAGCGGTTTTCTCATTGGTAGTTGTTTTCATATTCTCTGGACACTCATCTATTGAATTTCGCGGACTACCTTCCGGTGTATCCAAAATTTCTATAGAATCTATTATGTGTTCTTCTTTGGAACTAGAACCTAGTGTATTTATAGTGGCGGCTGTTATAGTATTAGGTGTAGTGCCATTTGCCATTAAACGTTCAGCCAGCTGAGGATATTTTAAGGAAGCTGAAGGAGGCGAGTCTTGTATAGCATTTGGCTTTGGTTGCAAAGGTGGTGGTATGGTGCATGTATTTTCCACAGGCTGCATTTGCTGCTTTAAATGTTGAGTGTTCTGTATAACAGATGTTTCTCTTTGCAGTCGTTCCAAAAGTATATTGGTTGAAGGCATAGCCGTCAAATTCGTTTGAGTTCTATTAGTAGTGTCATCATTGTAATCATAATGAGCTGGTGAATTACTGCAAGAAGGTGATGAAGTCAAATCCACTGTATCAATTACTTTCTGATGATCAATTTTGCCATTTAAGAGCTCTGGTAATTCGTCAACCGAGTTACTAAAATGCTTAACGTTTTGAAAAATTTGCGGTTCGTGTCTGGTTTGTAGATCTTCATCGATATCCATATCGTCGGAGTTACGACGAATTTCGGATTCATTATCCATCATATGTAGTTCACTTGTTGTAAGGATTACAACTTTAGAGGCAGAATCGTCTACTGTGTTTTCATTGAAACCACAAAATCCCTGCGAATTACTGGATTCTCCTCCACCATTATCAACAGTTAACAAATCGCTAAATTCATCGGCATCTACAGGAGAAGAAATGGTTAAACTCGAACTTATTTGCATAGGAGCTGATGGCAGGTTCGTTTTATTTGTATCAACCGTCGATTCTTGTACAACCGTCAGTTTTTGTTGAGGCGACCCTACGTTTTTTATTGTCAGTTTCGGTACTGTTTTACAATGCTGAGCCATTAAATCTTCAGTTGGACTTTCTTCATCCTCTGCATTATCGCTGATGCCACTTTCTTCTGTTGAGGGGGGACGCTGTTGACTATTTATGTTTTTAATAGTTAATTTAGGCACAGTTTCCAATTTATTTTGAGTTTTGATTGTCATTTTAGGTATCGTTAACGATGATTCCTCCTCATTTAACGAATGCTTATTTGTTACAACCATGTCGTTCTGTTGACGACTAATAGTTAGTTTAGGCACTGCTTGTTTGGGCGATGAAGGACTGGAACTGGGTTCGAATTGAGTCTTAATTATACTTCTTTTACTTCCCACAATAATACTAGCGGAATCCAGGCTATTTGTATTTGTATTCGAAGTCTTAATGGTAATTTTAGGTATCTTTTCAGTGGCTGAGGTGTTGTCGACCATATTACCGCTGATAGAATTCGTCAAATCTTCTACCATATCTAAAGACTTTGTTTTAATAGTTAATTTCGGTATGCCACCTGAGTTATTAATGTGATCATTATGTTGTGTTATGATGACAGCATGTTCTTGTCCCGTTTTAATTGTCAGTTTAGGAATTTTCGAGTTCGAAGTGTCTTCGTTATTGATTTCAGGGCATATCATATTACCTTTTATACACAGTTTTGGTATGGAAGGCTGGTGTTCATTAGCTGCAGATTCGTTAAACTTTTGCAAAGGCTTAATAGTTAGTTTGGGTACTACGTTAGTTGAAATGGAATTTGTATTTAGCAACGAAGAATTTGTTGACGAAGAAGCTAAAGACGAAGACGATGAGGAGGTGGTTGATGAAGCGGGTGAAATGTTGGTTATAATTGATTCACTTTGGCCATCTTGACCGGTTTTAATGGTTAACTTTGGCAAAGGTGGTGTATTAGCGGCCGGTTGAGCGGTACTATGTATATCTGGATTGGTGGTATCATTGATTTTAATAGTTAATTTTGGTACTATTGTCGAATGTTCCTCATTTTTAGCTCGTATCGTTAATTTCGGTAAAATATGTGGCTCTGATGCATTTAATTTTGTAACCACTTCTTCCTCAGCGGACGAAGAACATTCTTCCGATGATCCTAATACATCTGAAGATGTTTCCTTAACGATTGGTTTAATAGTTATTTTGGGAGTATGGTGTAAACTATGGCTGTGTGTACTGTGTAAATTTATCTTTAGAGGCTCCACTTTACGCACATCATCATCGGGCAGGGAATTAAAGTGTTGAGATTCTGGAGCAACGCAGGATGGTTTTGGCAGTTTTAAAATGATTTTATGAGTTTCATTTACCGTTTCCGTGTTAATATTACTGCTGGTAGATGCCCCATCACTGTCTACACCCGCTGATCGACCACCTCCTCCTCCACCACCACTATCTCCCGCTTCTACCACTGCTAAAGGCGTAGTATCTCTAGTTACCATACCGACGTGATTCGACTTTAAAGCTCTCGTATTACTAATGCTATGATGATGTTTGTTTTGTAATGGGATTGATGTGGAACCTTCTGCTCTTTCTAGTCTCAAGTTTTCCGATGTCGAAGGCATAACCATCTCTTCGAGTGATAATGAATCGGAATTGTACGTTAATATTTCATAATTATTTGTGCTGCTGGTAATACGAGCCGGTGATGTTACCAAAGCCTCCAACTCTAACGTTACTTCTTCGCCTTCCCCTTCTGCGGCCAGCGGTAAAAGACAATCGCTAGATGTTGAAGTTACAACTTGGTCTTGCTCGTCGTCGTCTACTTCCAGAGACCTTAGTTGTGGAAAATGTTGAAGCTGCTCTTGTCTTATTCTACTTGTTGCTGTTCCTGTGCCAGTTGCTGTGGCCGCTTGACGACAACTTACATATGCTAATAATGATGATTGTTGATGTTGATGTTGATGTTGTTGTTGTTGCTGTTGGTTTGATTGCGTTGTTGGTGTATCTGCGTCCGTTGATTTACATCGATTTGTTACATTCATTGCTTACAATGATTTTTTATTACAAATATTCGTATTTTACTTTTAATATTAAGGTTTCTTCAAAAGCAACCTATTGTTTGATGAAATTATTTTTTAATTGTTTCCGGGTGGGCCGAATTCCTTGCCAAAAACCGTTTCTTTCATTTTACCGAGTTTCTCATTTTCTTTAACAGGCGGGCGGTTTGAATGCTTCAAACTTGTAGTAAGACGAACAATATTCTGCAAAAGAAGAAATATTCATTGTAATAATGATTATAATTTCATATACATTACTTTCTTAGATACAGATTTTTTTAAACCTATCGATAAATCATAAAGATAACATAATTTAGCTACTATAGTGCTGAATAATATTTAAAAAAAAAAATAATTTGCAATGCTTTTTGAGCGATAGTAAATGCGAACTTACGAATTTAATCAAAACTACAATTAAAAATAATTGTGATAACTAATTGTAATTAAAAAAATCCATTTCTCATAACAGACATTTTTTACGAATTGGAATGAACTTTATATACAATAATGGCCATGTTAGTGTGTGTATATGTCAACGTATTTATCAAAAAAAAAAACCAAAAAAAATTTTTAATTACAACGACAAATGATTTAATCTTTACTGTACGATTTTCACTGGCATTGACTGTAAGTGCTTAAGATTTCAAAAATATATTTACATATGTATGCATGTCATAAAAGAAAGAAGAAAATAAAAGCAAATACAAGCAATTCTTTGTCGAAATATAGCACATATTTAAAAAGTGTTTATGAATCATTCCTATTAAACATAAAATGAGCACCCAAGTGGACAATAAATGGGAAATTTTCAATAAAATTATTTAAATTTTATGTGGGAAAATCAAAATGAATAAATCTGTATAGATATTTAGGCAAGAAAAACCCAATATCAAAACCGATCTTCTTTATTTAGTGCTCTTTTTTCTCTCTTCTTTCTTTTCTGTGGTTGGTTTTATTTCAGATTTCTTCTTCTTTGTCTATTTCTTCGTTTTTTCACTCTCGCGCTCTCTCTTACTGTATATATATATATATGTGTGTGTATGTTAAAAAATCTTTTATTTTTTAATGAATAAAATTGTTAGTATGTTGTTTTTCCTACTATTGTTTAAAATTCTTCAGATTCTCTTGCTACCGGCATTTGTTGTAGACAAAACCTTGTCTCTTTTGCACAAGACACGTTGTGCAAGCAAGACCTCACACTGTAAAAAAACATACATACACACATACACACGTACTTAACGCCATACGACAATATATTTTTATCTCACACAATAAAGGTGATTTACACAATACTCCCAGAAATAGTGTGAGAAAAATTGAACGGCATTGAATGCATTAATGTACTTGATTTTGTTCTTACGTAGTTTGTTTTTGTTTTAATTATCGTATTATTTTACAGAGAGCATTTGTATTTTTCATTGTTTGTATGTTGTACGAAATAACTTCGAAAATTGGGGTAGGTTTTCTTCTTCCTTCCGAAAGAAAATGTGTGAGTAATCGTTTAAACAAATCTGACATACAGTGACTCCAAGGCACAATCGGAGAAATCTTAATATCCACACAAATATAAATTGCTTTTAGGCACAACGTAAAAGCCCAAAAAGTTACGACTGTAAAAAGAAATTCCAGTGACGAGAGCTTCTTCTTGCAACTTTTACTTTAAATGCTATTGGTACTTTATTTAAGAGAAAAACTGGATTATATTCTATTAAGAGTTTTTCTAAAGAAAATATTTAATTAAAAATGATCCAAAGCACACATCAGACAATGTAAGACTTTGATTGACCCTTAACTGCTTCAGACTTTAAGAACAGCCTGGAAAGAACCCACTTCTTAATGTTTAATGTGACTAAGCATCTTTAGGATGAATTAGCTAGGAATGTATCAAAGGTTCTTAAACCTTACTACAGTTAAAATATGGCTTACTAGCAAATACGGAACGTCACAGACATTTACTAACTTAGAAAAGAACAAACAGCTTGTAGTTCGAGGTCGCCAAACATAAATTAAACTGATAACACTGATGGCGAATATTCTTTTTATATGAACGTAGCTGCTTGCAGCTTCGCTTTACCCATAGTGCGCACTAAGTTTATGTTTCATTCCAAGAGATAGAAGAAATTTTGAAGAAGTGTAAGTTAAACAGTTTATTTTCTTATCAAACACTTCAACATGTTTACAACCGTAGGTAACTATGATTCTTGATCACTATTTTTCAATGAAACTGTAAAACAAGCATAAAAATAAAGGATGTTTGAAAGGCCAAAGTAACCGAATAAAAACCACAACGACGAAAATGAGGAGCAAAACAAATAACATACAAAAACAATATACAGCGAAAACTGACAATAATGCCTAAAAATAAAAGCGAAAGTAGTGAATAAGTTCATATAAGATGAGACGAGCAGAGAGATTGAGCACAAAACACACAAGCGCTGTAATTGAAAAAAGCAAAAACTAATTGAAATAACAAAAAAAAAAAAAACAAAAACAACAGTGTTAGTCAAATATTTCCTCCCATTTAAGGCGAATAGAAACAAAAATAAACGCCGTGACACAAAGTACTGCTTGCTTTATATTTAAAACCTAAGTACGGCGTAAAATTATTATAAAGAAGCAAATAGATCTCTTCCTTAATACGGCCAATATAATAACTTTTAGTTAAGTTAAAGCTATTTGTCAGAATAGCTGTTGGCTAACATGGTCAAATATTTGAAAATAAAAGTGACTTTATTTCTTGCACGATTTATCAGTTGACAGTGAATCATATGCATAGCAGGCAGACGGATAGTCTGACAAACGGCGATATGTATGTATGTATATGTGCATGATGTTTATACCGATTTGCTAATAAAAGCACAGTAAATTAAAATGAGAAAAACCATCATTCTCTTCCACATTATCATTATAGTCATTGCCTTCGTAATGGAATTTCTGAAGAAAGAGAGAGAGAAAGATTAACCGTAAGTGTCAAAATTAAGTATATATATATATACTTATATATAGAGAGAGTGAAAGAGTGCACAACGACGCGTAAAGCTCAAACAATTGTTGCATTTTCGCTCGCATTGTTTTGGTTTCTGGTCGTTCACCTTTTCTTTACATTACGTCGTCAACAAAACCAATAACAGCAACAATAACAACACTACCAAAAGTAAAAGAAAATAAACATAAAAAAATAAAACTAACAGACGGCAGGCCACAATCGAGATTAGCACTTCGTCTAAAAAATACTCTCGGAAGAACAGCCGGCGTTAATGGAATGAATATACTATAAAGATAAAACAAAGAGACGTAGCACCAACATTAGCGCCATATTATTTCTCTAGCCGGTTGTGAGACAAAAATCCCAAACAAATTTAAATAAGTTTTCTGAAAACGGTAAAGTAATGGTTAAGTTTTGTTTAAAAAGTGTTGTTTTTTTTTTTTACAAGAATCCCGTTAACTTTATTGTGGCAAAAGAACTACTAAAATATGACGTTTCAGGCCGTCAATTTGTTGTAAAAGTAACAGTTAAAAAAAATATGTTTAGAAGCATGTGTTGTGAACGTACTGTTAAGTAGAGCTTTATAATTTGTAAAAAACGCAAGTATAACTGTATAAGAACTCAAATTAGCTAACATACACTCTATGGCAGAAGTAAATGTACCTATTTTTTATATAGTACAGTATGATGTGGACAACTATGAAATTATACAAGACACAAAGAATAAATTGAGTTTTTAAGATAGTTCCTTAACATTATGAACGAAATTAAACTTCTGGATTCGGATAAATTTTAGATTTCACTTTAAATCAAATTTACAAAACACTTTATACATACGTTTAAAGTGAAAGTTTATAAAAATTAGTAAAACTGATAGATTCAAGTAAAATAAATCGATATATATCACCTATTTGTTGATTATAAGATCGTTTTTGATAACCAAATTCGTGCAAATGTGTTTAATGTTAGGGTTGAATTTAGTACACAACCACTCCGATAAGGCGATAGATTATCATAACCCTGGTTAATATATTTATAAAGTTCTTACCCGATACAAATACAATAGACAAAATATATTAATTTAGTGTGCTGCGTTTCACATTAGTTAAACGCCATTTTAGACTCTAAACTTTAGAGACAAAAAAAAACAATACTGGCTATTTGATGTTATATGGGTGTTAGTAAGAAATTTAAGAACATAGATAAATCTTGTTATATAAAACGAAGACAAATGAAGCTGTTCCTTCGACACACCTTCGCAGTGAATATAGGCATTCAATGAATCATGAATTGTATGAGCTTGACATCAGTGTCCTCAGACACGTTAAAGTACGTTCACTTTCCAAGTTTGTACCCAAAAGTACGACGAGATAAAGACGATTTAAAACGAAGACTATTCTTATTTAGGCTAAAGGCCGTTGTTCGCTCTGGCCCCCTAAATTGGAGAATGCGATTAATGCTTTTCGCTCTATCAGATGGAAAATAAAAATAGAAAATAAATTACATACCGCATGATAGCACAATCAAATGCGTACCACTAGTAGCACATGCGTCCTATGGGGTAGACTAGAGCGGACTACCAGTTTCATTTCATTTCTTCATTTCAATTATGCGAAAGAAAACTACCTCCATCTACTCTTATATTTGATCTACGAAGATTGAACTTATGATTCGTTAGATCACTAGAAGACAAATGTGTTTGTCTTTTCGGATATAAAATAGGCTTTTCTGTATTCTTATTAAAGCTTCTCAGACCCCATTCCTTTGGAAATTGCTTTCTGTTCTTCTTTTTATGGGTAAAACGCTAGAATTAATGGAGTACATTCGTTGTTGATTTAAAGTCGCTGTATTGTGTTGTTTAATTTACCTCGAGTTTAAACTAATGTTGGCAAAATAAAAAACCAAATCTATTCAAATAAATTCCTTTTTCTTATCGTTCAAATCAATCATACATAAATATACAGGAATCTGATTTAGCTTCCTTCACCACTTATGCTGTTTGTGTTAATTTTTATGCATAAATGGCGAGACCTACAGTTTAAAGTCACCCCGAACAACAGATTTTTTTAAAAACCCTTCATGGCAGTTTTATCTATCCTCAGATTTTTTACCAAAAATCTGCTGAGAGGAAGCCACCGAAGAAATATTTTTTCATATTTCGCTTTGTTGGAGATAACTGGGCTGGGATTTCAACCACAGCTTCATGTCTAATAACACAACACCCCACCTGCTAGACTAAGTGACCTTACACTAACTGGTATTTTTAATTTTTTTTTTTTTTTGCCAACATTGGACGTGATTAAATAGGAAACTTTTTAGTCTCTCTCTCTCACTGTTATGCAGTCTCTTCTTGGGACCGTTTTTCATGTAATCCCGCATACCTCCGTCTTTCAACCAAACTCAAATGAAAGGTGGAAGTTTATGCTTTAAATATAGGCAAAAAATATCCACCGGTTTTCACCATCACTGAACAAATTTACAAATACAGTCACATATTTATAAACTCAAACTTCCCGAAATGAATGATTTGGACGTAATTTTAATTAAAAATGTTGATAAGGTTCGTTTGAATGCATACATCAGTTAGCTTTTAAGATGTCTTTTAAAAAGCGGTGATCGATGTAATCGAAACAGAAAATAAGCTTCGAATTCAGACGGCATAAAGAGGGACTAAACCCAGGATTGAAATTTGGTAAAACAAGGATCTGTGTCTTCGATGACAAAACCTCAAAGCAGTTCTTTGCCTATATAACAGGTGTTAGTAAAGGACTTATAAATCCCTTCAGAATCATTATTCAAATAATAAAAGGAGGTCAGAATACTGATACTGCAAAGTTTCAAAAATTTTCATGGGATACTGTTAAGCTATTTGTCAATACATATAACTGATACTTCATAAAATAATAATACATCTATCCGTTTATTAGTAGCTTTAGACTTTAAACTCATAAACAAGTTTTAGAACTACACGTTCTAGTTAAAGAAATAATAGTAGATTAATGAAATGTTTGATTATTTTGCTCAATTTCTGTATATTTATTAGAGGTTACCCACAGCTGAGCGAGAGGGGTAGCCGATTTTAATGAAACTTGAGGTGTATCTTTAACCTATTTTAGCGATTAGCGTAGCCAATTTTGATGAAATTTTATGCCATATACTAGAATAACCAACCTTCAGTGATCTAGCACCACTCCAATTTTTGCAAAAAAATAATTATATGGAGAGGAAATACTGAGTTTATAACAGTAGATATGACTGACTAGCCGTCGTTGTCTATGAGGTAGTATGTTAGCGTTAGACTAGAGCTAGTGGTTCAAACCCCGACTTAGAAGTGCAGAAAAATATTTTTTGCGACTTTCTCTCAGCAGTTTACCGGCGAAACGTCTGAGAGCAAATAAAATTGCCATTCTCAAAAATCTGTAGTTCGGAGTCGACTGAAAAACGGCAATCATGGACAAAATTAACACACGCAAAATGGGTGTTGTAAGAGGCTGGGTCCTAATTCTGTCTAAATGATTGTTATGACGAATTAAGTAAATGATGAACATTCAATAACTGCTATTTATGATCCACAATATGGATTACAATATTATATGCTATTTTACGATATAAATCGCGCCGATTCGTAAAATTAAATATCGAAATAATAGATTTCGTTCAAGAAGTGTATAACAGTATACCCGATAACCCGAAATTGAAATTACATTTGAATATTACATTATAAGGGTAATTACATTATAAGGGTTTCTAATTTAAAATCTACAAATTTATTTATTTAATGAAAATTTTAATCGTACTGTTATTTTTTAATAACTTAAAAAAATAATTGAATACTGTCATCCGAACAAATTTTTGTTAGCGTTGTTGCTACTGTTGCAATGAATAATGACCTTGTATTGCAAGCAACAACGATTATAGTTGCAAACCTATTTAAATATCTTATTAAAAATGTGGAAAACAACAAAATATACAAGTAAAACAGCAATAATAAACAAATAAAATTTTAGAATTTTCTTTTATAAATTATTTATTCCACACAAAAACAATAAATTTAAAATACTTGGGAGAAAGAAAGCAAAATTAGTTGCAATTGTTACGCACACGAATATTTAGTGCTCTAAATATAAAGAAGAAAAAAGAACAACAAATATTTAATATTTTTTTTTGCTAGTGTAAAGCAGCAAAGTGCATACATTTCTCAATACATAAAGAAGGGCATAATAAAACACCAAAATACCAAAATCATACGAAATGTTCAATAAAAACACTGATACACTCGTGTTTTTATAAAAACAAAAACAAGAAACACACTCAGTTCATTTATAGTAGCACGAATACAAATGTGATAGTTGCTGTTGTTGTTGTTTTTTACATGTGTTTGTTTTTAGTATATTTTTTTCAGTGCGGGTTATTATATACATAAATGTAAAGAAGGAAAATACAGAGAGAAAAATAAAAATATATATTTTGTTTTTGTTTCTGTTTGTTTTTTCGTTTTTTTTACTTTTTTTTATTATTTTTTTTTTTCAACAAAACCAGCAAATTTAACACGAGACGGGTACCCCATACAAAATTCTTAATATAAACGAGACATGAGGCCATACAATAAAATATTCTCTAAAAGAGAACCACCATATAATTGTAGTACTGTTTGTACAAATTTAATTTCATTTGCTTCGTGATATTTTTTTTTATACTTTATGTTTCTTTTGTATTGTTCTTCTTCCTTACATCTGGCCCGTGCTGGTGTTTTAACTACAAATCGTGCAACTATACAAAGAAACGCACGCACTAATGTCATATGCTGTCTGTTTTTAATTGTCGTTTTAACTCAAAACGCAAATGCGAACTTTAACAAAAATTGCAAATTTCAATTTCTTTGCAGTGTGCCTTACGATCGAGTTATCAACACGAATTTTTGTTAATCGAATTCAAGTGATTTTTATTAAAATTTCTCCTTACTCGACAAATGTCTATGCCAACGAACCGAACGAACGAATACGAATGAAAAAGACAATGAAAAAGTGTTTTTGTAACGAGAAACACATGCACAAAAAAGAAAGAAAAACAATATTCGGCCAAAGCAATACGCTGCTTCTTTCTCTCTTTGAGAGAAATTTGAAAAACAAGGGAAACATAAAAGTAAAACAAAAAGCGAATGATGGATAGAAAAAATATGTACAGTGCAAGCAAAAATTTAGACATTTATGATTAATGAATTGATTATTAAAACATGTAAAAAAATTATTACATACATATGTATATAAGTATATACAGACATAATTGGTCCTTACAACCCTTCCGACTGGACCTAACTTCTCACACCACTTATATTCTGTGTATATATTTTATTCATAAGTGGGGAGATATACAGTTTAAAGTCGAGCCTTAACGACAGATTTTTTTAAGAAACTTTTCACGGAAATTTTATTTACTTTCAGAGTTTTTGCTAGAAATCTGCCGCCGATTAAGCCGTCGAAGAAATATTTTTTCATAATACGCTTTTGATTGAGATGTCGAGAAGCTTAAACATCTACCTATTAGATATGGCGACTTCAACTATATAAATTGTCGAAGTTGGAAGTAAGTAATTAAGACATAATGATACGGGAAGTATTTAAAAAGTACTCGATTTGTGAAAAATTACGGAATGACTAGACATTTTTTAAATTATTTAAGAACTCATCTTTAAAAATTAAAATAAAAATATTTGCCAATGGTAAAAAATATACCAACGGAGATTTTTTTTCTAAAAGACCAAATCTAACACACGGCTACAATTTGAATGTAGTGGGTTGCCTGCATTTTTTCACAATACCGATCATCTTCCCCAGAAATTATTAAAAAACAAAACTTTTTCGTTTAATTTTCCCCATTTTTTAAAACCATTTCACGAGTATCAGTGATACTGGTTCACTCAGGAACTTGTAAGGCAAAATTTTTGAGGGGTAATATACATATTCTATGCTCCGATTTCGAAGATTTCAAAGATTTATTGTCAATTAGTGATTGTCGGTAGTGATTAGATTAGTGGTGTGCATTTTTCCCTTACTTTTGCAACAAAAAAAATATTTTAGGAATTCGTTTTCTGTTTAGAACATAAGGTAGTGATCAAAAACGAATTAGCCTGTTATTTTCTGTTTTCATATTGCCGCATTCTTTCTTTTATAACTGAAATAGTAGCATTAACATGAATGTCTGTTTTTGTTCATCTAGGATGCTAACGTTTTTAATTTTTCTGTCTTCAGATACTGTTTTACTCTTGTTTATGCAGCGTATAGATTCATTATTGACTAATCAACATTGATTTTGAAAGACAAGACCGTGAAAGTTGCAAATGTTTTGAACGTAAAAATATAGACTACCTTGCTCAAAGATTTTTTATGCTATTGTTATTGATCATAAGATGACTTCTTGTCATTACAAAAAAGAAATAAAGAAAATTATAGTTATTGTTTTAAAATATTATAAATAAATCTGTAAATAATGCGATATTAAAGAACTATAATACTGCTTTAGACCTCGCAATAAAATTTAAAATTTAGGGCCCGTTTCTGTAAGACAAACAACATCACTTGTTTGTCTGTTTATATAAAAAACACAAACTATATTGAATGTTTTTATATGTGTTTTCCTGTTTGCAGGCAAATGAAATTGGTCGTGTTACAGACAAAGCACAGTAGTTTGTTTTGAGTCCGTATATCTACTTTTTGCCTGAGCTATACAATCGTAAATTCTCGTACACTATACTGGCTGACTGAATGCCTGGCTAATACTATACAATACAATGAAAACTAAACAAAATGAGGTATTTCAAAAGCAAAAGAGAGCAAGAATAAAATCAGACAGAGAGAGAGAGAGAGAGAGAGTAACGAAAAGAAACGAAGTTTAAATAAACATCCACCAGATACTTTTTCAGTTGGCTAAATAGTTGTTGATATCATAACATTTTCACCACTCAATCGAAACGAACATATTATGTGAAGAACAACTATGACGACTAAAACAACGACAACGACAATGAGAACAAAAACGACGACTTAAGATAACTGACTGGTCTGGTTTATTGTGGTGTCTCGGAATAAAAATGCTCATTTTTTATTTGCTTGTATTTATTTGTTTTTTTTTTTTTATTTTTTACGTATAATTCTTAAAAAAAAATAAAAAAAAGACAACAACAAAAGTAATAAATATAACGATTCGAATTTTTTACGAATACTTTTGTTGTTTTTTTTTTGTTACAAAATAAAGGCATACAATATTTGAATAGAATAGTACAAAAAAAAAATGTGGCATAACGAATTAGAAAAAATGTATTAAAAAAATTAAATAATTACAACTTTGTTAAACATTATTTTTCTGTTTTATTCAATATTGTACACATTTTTAATATTTTTTCAAATGCTTTTTGCACTTCTATTGCACACACGAAATACATACAACTGGAATGATAATTAAATGAAATTTGTTTGAATGGAAACAAAATTAAGCATAACGAGAAGTAATGAGAAGTCGCCGTGATCTAGTAGGTAGTGCGTTGGCTTATTAGACATAAGGACTCTGTTCAAATCCCCGGTCAGACATCTAAAAGAAAATATGACAAAATATTTCTTCGGTGATGACCAATTACGTACGTACGTAGAAGTAAAATGTAATGATTTCTGAGCGTAATAATTCACAGGGAGAGAGGAAAGAAGTTTCAATTGAAAAGTAACATTTTATCGGTTATCGGTTGAAATTATAAAAAATTCAATTAATTAGTCTTGTTTTCACAAAGACATTTATTTGAACTCATTTTTTACTTTTCAACTACTGTGAATAGATGTTTAATTCAACACGAGATTCAATTCTGCTCGTTTTAGCCACCAAATACTTATGTATGTTACGTTTGAATACAATATAAAGCTGTGATATTCTATAAGGTATGTATATATAAAGGTTTTTTAATAATTTACGGCTCGATTATGAATGGCAACTAAACTTCAAAAATGGCGCAAAAGACTGACAACTCAAGTTCGTTTGCAAGTCATAATACGTTCATTATTACTGAAAATATTTTCTACAAGATTAGAAGAAACAGTGAATGTACTATATCTGAAGTGGGCTGCTCTATTTAAACATAATTTAATTACAACTCAACTACTATGATTAGGGATAAAAATCCACTTCATGTGATATACATGGTTATCATGGTTGCTGCAAACGACTGATTCAATACCGCGAGTCTGGTATAGTCATAAAAGAAAGAGAAGAAAGTTCCTAAATTTACAAGATGTATAGAATATTCTAATACATATGTAAATATGTAAATTTATTCATCTTCGTTCTTTTAAGGAACAACCATCTCAACTTTATTTCAGGTTTTTTTTAATCAAGTTTGTCTTTGCTAACAAGTGTTCGGAATATTACAACAGGTTCTTGATGATAGCAGGTCATTCTGTCGTTGTCTACAAACAACTCGCTCGGTAGACAGATATACATGCGTACATACATGTGAACTGTAGTGGTGAAGAACTTTTTTGCGTCCTACTCTTTTTGCCTGACCTTCCTAGAATGTTTGTTAATATTATTAGCCTGTCTGGGGATGTAGAGCTCAAGAGGTTTCTTCCTCGAAGCCTGGATTATTCTAGAATTATGGTTTGTAGACACCTTTTATATTTCTGATGTTATGAGCATAGAAACTCATTTCTCTCATATTCTTAATTCAAAAATGAGCTTTAATGAGGTTGAATACTAATTCCCTTCTGCCCTTTGACCAACAAAGAGGCTTTATATTTATTATGTAAGTGAGACAAATAATCTCAAAAATAAAGGCATGTAAGAAAAATTTAACATCTGAATCTTTCAGAATAGTAATGTCTTATACAAAACATGAGCTGACCTCAAGAAGTTTAATTTAAAGCAACAGAACATATGTATATACAGTGGTTGCCACGAATTCAAGACATGATATTTTACACTCATATTTGGAATAATTTTTACATTTTATCCATAGTATTTCTCTTAAGATTTTCGTAATATTATGAAGAAAAATTAATAATATATTGCTACCTATATTTGGTTAAGAATTATTATTTACATTTTATAGTACATAAATTTGTTTTTAACGAAAGGAGGGATTTTTTATTATAACATAAAATTTGTGTGAGTGTAAAACTCTTGGTTGTCCTAGTGTTCACTTCTTGTTGCACACGTCAAAATGATACTTTGTTAGATTTAATAATATATGATCATTTATGTACAGTATATTGTTAATAAATCATTAACAAAAACTTAAGTCCATTAGAATTAGAAAATTTTATTGAACTACGTTAAAGCGAACATAACTCCGTGCTTTAGTTTTGTCCCGTACTGTATGTAAGTGCATAATTCGCTAGTCTGAGATCGAAATACAGGCGTTTGTAATAAACATCTGCAACTTTATATTGTCCTCATGTCAATAGTAAAAAATGTACCAAAAGGTTAATAGTCCAAAAATGTCTGTAGAAGAAGGCTAGACATAGGTAGTGTGTGTGCTTAATAGACGAGAGCACATGGTTCAACACTCGGTTCAGGAGCCTACATCAAAATTAAGTGTGAACAAAATATTTCTTTCGGCGAAAAAAATTCTGAATGTAAATAAAATTGCTGCGAAATGTTCCTCAAACCAGTCATTCGGAGTTGGTGTTAAATTGTAGATCCCCCCATTCATGGATAAAATTAACACACACAACGTGAATGGTGTGGAAAGTGAGTTTGTTGTCCTAGAGCAATTAAGTATTTATTTATTTTTTTATTAATTACAATACAGTTAGAAATTATATTTAATTATTTACGAGCTGAGTAACCAGTCCTTCTGGTGGGAATCTAAGCCACAAATCTCACTTTAATAGTCAAACACACTACCCAGACTACCAAGACTCCCACCGATTAAGTTTAAAAAAAGTGAAAATGATTAATTTTATCTGTTATAGACAACTAGACCAAGGGACTGACCAATTAAGTAAATCTAAGAGTGAAAATGATTAATTTTGTCCGCCATATACGAGGGTACTATTTTTATTTCGGCAACTGGCAACACTAATGACATGAGCAAAATTCTGACGACATCATAATAAAGTTTCGCAACGTTCTGATGTACAAATATTGCATGGAAATTGCAAAAGAAAGTTTTTGGTGGATTATGTTCCACAACTTTAGATTATCTTAACAAGAATGTTTCGATGGCCTTAGTACTTTGTATTGCGAAAAAGCATCATCAAACCTTACAGTATATCGCTGGTATAGTGACAAAGAATTCCGTGAAGGTGTCGTCCAAAATCGGTTGAAGTGCCACAAAACATATATTCAGTGCGTGAAGTGATAATGCAAAGTCGCCCTTTGACATATTGTGAGAAAGAGGCATTTCTTCTTGCACATTAGTTCAACTTCAATACAATTCAATTGTTCTCGCTGGATACCCCATAGTTTATAGTTGCAAGAATATGATTAAGAGGTGGCTTGAACGAACAAAAAAGTGTGTTGATCGGCAAGGGTAATATCTCCATGTAAAAATCTTTGTTAATATTTGCTATTCCCGAGATATAAATAGTATACCTCGTAAACGGTATCGATTGGCCCTTTGAGTGAACTTGTATACAAAAACAACTTAAGATAATGCCAATTAAAAACGAGATAAAACAAATTAAATAAAAAACATTTACAATAAGACGGTGTATATGCGATTCTGAATGAGATCCTACTAACTATATTATATATGGCCTCAAAAATTTAATGCAAAACTAATATTCTTTTGTTTCAACATTTCAACTACAACTTGAAATAACATATTTAGGCGCTATTATTGTGAATCTAGTGATATTAGATAGGACTGAATTGGCCACTAAAAATTTGAAATTTTTTGATAGCACATTACTGCATAGTAAACATAATGTCTTCAGGATTTTAAAGAGTGGCAAAGTTATAATGTCTTACTAGCGAAACGGAGCATAATTAACGGTAATTGTGCAATGCTCCTGATAAATGTGAACTCCCGATTACAAACAAATTAAATAAAAAAATTCTCTAATAAAATAATCCTTAAATCACTTTATAATTATAATTTACGACGAGACCATTTAAAAAATAATTACAGTGGCATAAAGTGCTCTAAAAATTAAGAAATAATTTTTCAATTTTTATATCGATATCTTACAGGTCAGTGTTATATGGGAAGAGCAAACAAACAAATAATCATTTTTCGAATGTTCCACACAAATATTGGTGTGAATCACTTTTTAATTAATAAATAGAGAAATATTCAATAATTAACAAAATACTTTTTTAAATCATATATCTTTATCAAATCAAACGGATTTTCAGGAAACTAAACTCTACAGAAAAGTTATAAAATACCATTAAGTATTAACGTGCCTTTTTAGTTAGGATACCCTTAAGCAAATAGTGCTCAGTATTAGGTAAAAATATAGATCGATATAATTTTTGTATCTAAAATTCTTACCAGATTACATATATAGCATATTTTTCTGTTTTTTTGCTAATAATTTTAATATAATTTGGTCACAATAAGTATTGTATTTATGAACAACTTAATTTAAAAAAATTTTTATAAACGAATGTATTTTTGCACAAAAAATACTTTCATCAGACAGGCAATTCCGAGTAGATTTTAATATCTTTTTTTTTATTAATTAGAGCTTCTCCACTGATTATAGTTTGATTATCTTTTCGATATCTGCTCCTAGTGTTATTATTGCTACTATTGCAGTAGATATGCAATGTAAACATGTACTCGTAAGTATAATCTTAAGAAAAAAAATTAAACATTGTATATAAAATCTAAGCAATATAAAATCTAAGGAATTGATTCAATAAATCCACAAAAGACATGACAAAGTTCATATTCAGTTCGGTTACAAAGCCACTACCGGTAGAGTTGCCAATGTCATGCAAAGGTTCACTCTTGTTTTGGTTATATATACGATAAGATTTGATGTTATATTATCCCCTGTAACTTACGAGTAGACGTACAAAAAGATTTATCAAACGATTTATTAAGAAATCGTTACAGTTCCTATATTCAATTTTATACTCCACTGGCTAAGATTTAATTTAAAAAAAACTTTGTGGCAACGGACTTGCAATCTCACTATTCTTGTTGATCTGGACTATTTTTTATAGCCAGCATTACGTCCAAAAAAAAAATGAAAAGCATTGCAAGAAAATACACTACATATGTGCCCAATGGATACAACGGATTTATGAGTGGAACACTTTATCGTCGCTAAGCTAGAAGTATGCAGTTTGAAATATAGCAAAATGCTTAACAAACTTCCGCTTAAAACATCGAATTATTTATTTCCAGACAGCATGTTCATAGAGTCCTCACAATACTACATAATACATAATAATACATAATAAATACATTGGTAAGATGTACAGTAGTTATCTTATAATTAGCACACCCATATATTAGATCATTTTTCACTAACAAAGATGAAACATTTTTTAATATATATTTAAGGACTTAAACGCTATTTCAAATCATAAAACTGAAAAATTCCTATATCGCGTAATTAGCACACCTCTCTTAAAAGTGGACAAAACGATCATTTATTGGCCTCCTACTTTATCCGTTCGTTGGGTATGTTATATTATCATCAATATTCATTCAAAAATTCATTTTACATACAAGTTGAGTTTTCATGAGCGAATGGAATCAAATGAATCTATACAATATATTTGGCTAAAATTGATCTATCAAGAAATCATTCTTTATGATCGGACTCCGACTATGAAATGTATACACTGGCCCTTGCTTTATACAATTTCTCTATGCTTAATTGTCACTAAAAAATTTCCTGCATTGAAATATTGCTTCTTGTTCTTTTAATTAGAATCAAATTGATTGAATGTCAATCCACAACTCAGAAAAACTTTTTATCTGTATAACATTAGCTTATTTCTTTGTATTTTAAGTAAAGAGAGAGAAGTCGAGAAAATAATAACAATATAAATGGTGTGCTCATTATATGTCCCGAAATTTTTTAATGTGGTTATGTTTTATTAATAATAATCAGTATGTTATTTTACACTGCATTGTACAAAAAATGTTCACCACAAACTTTTTTGCGGATGGGTGTGCTAATTATAAGACCTCCACTGTAGGTTCTCTTCCGCTTTATTCATCTCTTTTTCCTATCGTCTAATTAACTTTATAAATCCGTCCATTTATTGGCATCAAACAGTTGTAATTTTTTAAAAAAAGATTTTTTAACAACATAAATAGAAAAAAGTTCCCTAGTCAAAATACTAAATGAAAAATGAATTAAATTTTCTACGAAAAAGGAAACGTAATGTTAGAATTATTATTTTTAACTATTATGACAAGTTCATTTGTAAACAATATTTGTTTACTAATATTAAATGATATTAGTATTTACTAAAACCCTTAATAGTATGGTATCTCCTGACATTTTTTACAATACGTTCTTTACATTATTAAAGAAAAATCAACCTGGCAATGCTGATTATTAAGTAAAAGGCGGAGAAATGCGCGGTTTGTTTGTATTTGTATTAAATAACAACAATTCAAACACACAAAAACAACAATTATAATATGTACTCACCACTAGAGCAGCAAAAAAGAAAAGATATCAGCCATCACTATAGCACAATTTTCTCCTTTTAAATATGTTTAAGAATTCACACACAATTGTTTTATAGATAGGCTATTGTTTACAAAATTTTTTAGACATTGATTTTTTGTTTTTAAAAGAATTGTTTAAAAATATAATAAAAAAATATACACTTTAATGCATTGAATAAAACATTTTAAAGGTAGAAAATATATGAAAAAGACGATGTCGAGTTGAAGATGACGACGAAACACTACGAGGCCGTATGTTATAATAAAAAGAAATACGACGAGAGCTCACAAACAAGCAAACGCGGCTAAATAATGAGAGGGGAAGGAATTAAAAGTTTTGTTTTAAATTGCCAAATGTTTCATAAAAATATTGTTCAATTTAATCCTTTTTTTTTTGCTATATTTAAACCTTTTTATCGATTTTGTTCAATAAAGTTTTATAAACACACAACTAATTTTTTTACTGAACGCTTACACACACGTTTCTCATTCCACAGAATTTACGACTTTTTTCTCTTTCCTTCCTTTGCTCTTTTTCTATTTTATTTCATGTTTTCGTTTTCGTTTTCCTTCATTTTTTAACATCGACTACATTGTGTGTAGTTGTTTGTCCCACTTTCGTTGCAATTTTTAAATTTAATTTTTATCTAATTTTAAAACGTTTTCCTTTATACTTTCTATAGACATTGATATTTTATTATATAAATTATAGATTTTTCAACATTGTACTTATATTTAATAAGTTTTAACACTATTTCATTTAGTTTAAAAAAGATCACAATTTAGTGCAACACGACGCGTTTTTTTCTTCCACACGAATAAAAAGCACCAGTGACATGAACAGAAAGGTGACAATAGTATTATAGTATTGCCATATGTAAGAAACGAATAAAGTGTATAGAGAAATCTGATAGATGAAGTGCTGCTAATTGTAGACAGTATAAATGATAGCAAAGATATTGCCTCATGTGAATTTGAATTAATATAGTGTAGACAGTTTAAATAATAATCATTTTTTAATATGAAGTAACAATAAAAAGGTATAGCGCTAATAGCAAATCTTAATAAAATATATTACCTTTATATAAGTTATATTGATATATGAATTAAGAATTTTAATATTTTAATACTACCGTATACTACTTCTAAACAGAAGTAATTTTGCACAATTGACCAAAAATGTCATATGGATGTCAAACCTGAATTATAAAAATAGTTTTACATATTGGATCCTAGATTTTGCCCAGATGTAAGTTTATAATTTAAAGTAATAGTTACGTACGCATGGTTGAAGGTCCAATCCTAATATTTAATAGTGTATATAAGCATATTAAAAAATTCACAATGGCGATACTTAGTAAATGTTTACGAAACAATTAGCTTTTATATATATAACTCAGATTTCTCTTAATGATTACAATGTTACGTTCGTAACCCCCAGTATAGCCGATTTTCATATTTTTCACATTTTTTCAATATTTAGATGTAAAAGGAGAGTAATTATTATATTTTATTTTGTTTTTGCATTATTCTGTTTTATATTCATTTCGCAGCAAATCTTTTCTGAGATCGAAAAGAAATTTTTTGTTCCATCGCCTTTTATTGTTTTATGTTCACAAACTCTATCTAAGAATAATATTATTTACAAAAAATAATTAAAATTTAATTTTTTTTATACTTTACACAATATTTTTAGATGCCTAACAAAATTTTTCAGAGCTTATGACTCCTATATACTAGATTAATTATTCTTAATCCAGACTCAAACCACAGTGGCACTGCTAATGGAAATGAAAATTACTTATTCTAGACACACCGGTGAATTTATCACAAATATTAGTGATTTATGGAGATACAGTGGTGATACAATATTTCGGATAACGACACTGTGGTAAATTTAAATTGTATTCACCACACTGAACAAATTCTCCATGCTTTGTAAACCTCATCACTATGTAAACTCAGCACAAGAATCCGACCAAATTACAACAACAACACAATCAAAAGCTCCCAACAATTCCGCTGCTTCTCTCTCGACTAAAACTACTCAATCAATCAGACATAAACCCCGCAAAACAACAAATCGGGCTTAATTTTCATTTGAACAAATCGGTCAAGAAAAAAGAATGTGCAAATTACAAATGTTTCTTCTTTTAAACGGATGGACGAATTTTTCCCACTAGCGCCAGTATTGCCAAGAACCAATAAATTTTGCTACCTGAAAAAATATCACCAAGATAGAAATTCACAGTTTTTTTCCCTTTTTCAGATTTAATTATGTTTATTTTTCAGCTTACAATAACTAAAATATTATTTTTTAAAACAAAAAAATTAACCAAAACTAGTACAACCAATAAACATTAAACAAAATAAATAACCCCAATTTTGGTGAGAAATAACCAAACACGGCAACACTGCCCTGTTATTGAAACGGTGCTGGTTTTTGCACAGCAAGAGTAGTCTCTGTTTTTTACATCTGGCGTGTGGTTGTGTTTTCACTCCTGGTTGAGTTACGATTCTTTTGAAGAAAAAATTCAGAATTCTATAAAATAATTGAAAATGACCACCTTAAGACCGTTTACATGCGACGATTTATTTAAATTTAATAACGTGTAAGTAGGCGTCATAATTTCGATATAAATTAGAGAAATTTTGAACAATTTACTAAAAATATATTTTTTCTGTCTGCTCTGTTAAATTAACAGTAACTTTGATCCTCTAACAGAAACATATGGTCTGTCATTTTATACACAGTATTTGGCGAGGTGGCCAGAGTTTTTCCAATTGGCCGAATCGCCCAGTGGGCAAATAATGGGCTACAGTAAGTTCGGTATTATTTAAGGCTTTGAAACAATTATTAATTAAATCTTACTTTCATACTTTCAAAAAGTCATGGGCAAGGTAGAGGGACATATGGAAAATTGGCATGGCCATGTAACGGCTTTAACTGTTTCTCCCGATTACAGACGTTTGGGTTTGGCGGCCTTGCTAATGCAGTTTTTGGAAGACATATCAGAAAAGTAAGTTATGTTTGATTAAAAACGTTTATAGCTAGTCCACAATGGAACGTCTAATTTGAAAGCAAAGCTTATTTTACCTGACCAACTGAATCAATACATCAGTGTATTCGTCTATTTCGTCCCAAATTTGTCGTGGAATGAAATTACATTCTTGATATTGGTCAATGATATTTACCAAATCTCACTCCTTACAATAACTTTCAAATAAACTCTTCTTTAAATATTTAATTCTCCACAGAATCTATAAACATTGTTGTCTGGCAAAGTGTTTTTACAAAATTTCACCGGAGCATATTGTTTTCACTATTACCTACCATTTATAAGCAGGCAATCTTCATCTCAAAATCCTATTTTTGTAATAGTACAAAATGATATAAAAAGTCACAGCCTACTCTAGATTGATTCAATTTTTGTTTTCCGATTTAGTAGCAGATTTTAACATCTATCAGATTTTATTTATTATTATTTTATTTGTCTTTATTCATGTTCCACTTACCATATAAAGGTTATTGTAATTGGCTAAACTTTTGATGCAATTGACTTGAAAATTAGGATTTGTAGTATTTGAACAGAGTTTGACTTCATATTCTAGATTAAAAATAACATCGTCATGTTGATTGTAGCCAAGTTGTTTGGGGACATTATTTCATACTTAACTATAGTATTTGGAATTCAAATATAAAAACGAAAAGTAATAAAAGAATTCTGATGCATTTTCCCATTATATTTTTGATAGAGGACATCTAGAAATCCATTCGAACTAATTTTGTTTTATAAAGAAACAAATCTTAATGTAACTGGAGCTAAATGACCATGTAACTATATTTAATTATATACTAACATACACTAGTGGCACAAACTAATGCAACTGTTATTTCAAATCTTTAAAGTCGTATTAATTTAAAAAAACGGAATTATTAAAAAAAAATTTTTGTTCGAAAAAAATTAAAAGTTAAATTAAAACTCAAGCAACTCGTTGAAGATTTTGTATTTTCTAACATATCTGAACAATTAATGGAATATCCTATATTTTGTAAATCAGCAGCTCATTTGAGATGCACAGTTTTTTCATGCTTTTTTCAGTTGGAGGAATCGTTTTCCGATTTCTGGTCATATTTTGTTCTTCCATCCAGTCCCACAGATTCTTTGAAGGATTTAGAACCGAATTCATTGACAGAACATGTCCAGCTAAAGACGATATGAATAAAATTTACATTTTCATAAAGCTTTTGGAATGGTTAAAATATGGCAACCAAGAGTTGTAATTATTATTGTTTCACCCGCCAATTAAGCTAACATGACAATCAAAAATTAGTATTCGATACTTATTTTTTTCGTTTTTGTTTTTATAAGCTTAGACAGTAAAGATGATTTGTTTCAGTCTATGGATTATATGGACACAGAACATTAAGAACTAATTGTGGGTTCATCTGTGCAAAAGAATAATTCATTTGATGATTTTCTATTTTTTTCATACGAAAATATTCTGTAGACTGATATTTTGAGAAAAAAATGTATTGTCTCCCATTTATTTTTCTAATTGTTGCTTTACGGTTTTTTGCACTGTTTTCTCACCAGATTTTAACATATTTTTCATCTTTGCCACTTTTTCAACTGTAATAAGCATAGTTTCCTTCCAAAATCTTCCCCATTACATGCAAATTGCCAAGAAAATTTTTTGTTGATATTTTACAGTAGTCCGGTTTGTTTTTCAAATTATAAGGTTCGTAGTTTTTATTGAACAACATTTGAATCTTTGACTAGCCATAAGCATTTGACTAGAATTTTTGACAGCTTCTACCAACTATCTATAAAAGATCCGTTGAAGTTATAAGCCATTTCCATATTTTAATTCTACGTTGTGATATATTTATTGTTGATGCTTTATCTTTCTCCACATTTGTTTCTAATCCTTTGCATTATTTATTTGATTATTTCAACCTTAATTTATCAATTTGTAATTAGCTCACGCTTTACTCTTGTTCTATTATTTAAAATAATATGTATTCTATGGTATATTAATTAATTCCTACTACTTTTAGAAAACGTTCTTACTTTGTGGACTTATTTGTGCGTAAAAGTAATCAAATAGCAATCAATATGTATAAAAATCTTGGATACATAATATATCGCACTATATTGGACTACTACTCGGGAGAGCAAGATGAAGATGCCTATGGTAAGTTATTAATATTAGAAAATTAAAACAAAAAAATATTGTTTATTATTTAATAAATTATTTCATATTTGTTTTTGTAGATATGCGTAAAGCCTTATCTAGAGATGTGGAAAAGAAATCAATCATACCATATACACAACCAGTACGACCGGAAGAATTAGATATGCATTGATATTGAATGCCTTTTGTTTTTTCTCTTCTCTATATATATATACATATATAGTATATATATCGTACACTATATTTCATTTAATTGAATTCAGTTTAATCCATTTTGCAAGCAATACAAATATAATATCTTTTACAATGCTATTGCCTGCTCCAAACAAGCAAACAACCAAAACCAAAATTCTTTAATAAATAAACAAAATCACACATTTTAATATCAAACGTTTCAATCTAATGAATTGTAACTAATATTTGATTTCAAACTACTTTCAGTCTTTTCATTCTAAAAACTTGTCTCTTAGTTCTCTTTTTTTTACTTTTAAGAATTTCAAATTAAATTTTTTTTTAAATTTTTGAATATTTTCTACTTTCAATTTCAAATTATCTCTTCTTCTATATGTCTATTTTCTTCTCTTTTATTTAACTTGAACATTTGTTGTAATTTTTGCACTATCCTAGTAAATAATGCCTTTGTCTTTGTGTGTATGTGTTGAATTGCTTTCCAAAGAATGTTTTTCCGAAGGTAAATAATACAAAAATTATCCTTAAAATTAATGAATTTTTAAATATTACTTTACTTTTTAATTATTCTAAAAAAATATATTTATAATCTAAGTATTAAATAACATTCACATTTATATTGACATTTCTTTTACAGTTTTCTAAATCGGATTTATGCCATCGCTCGGAAAACGGTTATTACTAAATAATGTTCTTAAGCTGAAGATAATTATGAAGAAATTATTTTAAATAATAGGATAGTGTTTCATATGAAGTAGTTGTAGAAAATTTTAAAAATAAATATTGGAAAAAAATATGTAAATTATGTTTGAATCATTACAAATAAAAATATTTATTTTCGGAAAGACCCAATAAAGTAAAAAAAATAATTCATCTAAAATTAAAGACATTTAGCCATGTTGTCAAGGCTACTTCTATGTTGAACTACGCTGCAATGCTTATCGTATGCAATTCAATAGCTTTAATGAAAATACCAATCGTGTTTTGCAGCAAAGGAGAACATTTCGCACTTTATTTTGAACAGTTTACACGGATTGGCTGCGATGAACTCTTCATAATTAAAAAACAGATTGTAATTACAGAGTAAACAATATGTGTGATTGCTACGAGTGTAGGCAGATCAGCATTTAGGCTAGTTCAGCATTAACTATTGCCATACTAATTGTTTTTAGTTACATCATCACACCCCTCTAGCATTGAATAAGGTAGTCTTAGATTCCATACAAATTCTAAATCACTCCTTTTTGTGATGTGGCTGAGTTGAGACCAATTTGGCTAGAGGTGAGTACAATTTTGTCAGATTTCTGGGATATCGACAGCGTGTTTAATAGCCAATTTATGGCACGCTGAGGGATATGCGCCTATTGAATTTCCTGAATCATCAATTGAGCTTATCGGATCTGGGTTGTTTTTTTCATGTTAACCAAATAAAGGGGGAGACTCACCCTTTTGGTTTTGGTTGTAAATGTTGCTGAAAGGATCTTCATTATGGTAGAGTGAGTTGTCTCTAAGTGTTACTGGAGTTCGGACAAACTGTTCTTAGTACCGTACGAAATATCACACACCTGAGTGAATCTAACGCGTTAGCGCTGAACGATATTCAGAACATTCTATTTTTTTTTTTTTTTTGCTGATGGGAATATAATTTTTGAATCAAACTAGAGACTGTGATTATGGATGGGATTTTTATTCCGGTTAGGCCTTTGTGAAACTCTAAAAACGAGTTGGTACATTTTCCCTGATGGGGCGAAATAAGAAAGTTGCACTGGTGGTGGTGCTTTTCTAAGGATCTCCAACTGTTGATTTGAGATGTGGCTGACGTCGCTACTTCATATGCGGATCTTGATGTGGTTTTCCAGGCAGGTAAATACTCATATGTTTCGTAACTGTAAGGACTCTGTTGTAGCAAAAAAAGGCCGGCTTTTAATAAAGTACAAATTTTTAAGAGCCCTTCAAAGTCCAAGCCCTTAATAAGTCCAATATAGGTTAAGTAACTGAATTCCTTATGAAATATAGTGAAGTAAGGTCCTTGACGGAGCTCTTGGATAGATTTCAAGCAGGAATCTGCGGTGTATTTGGAGATTTCGTCTGTGACTCTGCAATGACATTACTGGTTTTCTAAGAGGGGGATTAACTAGCTGAGAAATATATAATCATTGAAGTACGTGAATATCCATAATTTTTGCTGTACAGCAAAAAAAAAAGAAAATAAGCAGTTCTGCAAAAGTCGTAATTCGAATTTATAAAATAATTTCGAACAGATTTTTCTTGTACAACGAATGTCGTATTGTAAATGTTATTAACGACAGTTTCCAATGTAGTTAAGCCTCTGATTGTAATGCGCATCTACTTCTTGCACACCTTTGTGACCAACCATCGTTAAGAGGATTTCCTCTATTTGATCTTTCTAACGCAGAGAAGGTTGTTGACTTCCGCTAATCCCCGTATCAAAAACCCATCTCGCCAGAACAGCCGAGTACAGTGGAGAATAAGCGACTTATAGTTAATATGAATGTTCGTAAACATTTCTTTAGATTAGAGGTGAGTTGTTGTTCTTAAAGTGTTTAATTACAAACCCGTTAATACAGATTCGAATCTGGATGAAGCTTAATCAAGGGTTTTGAATTTTAAAAATTAAGATGCTTCCATCGTTGCCAAATAATGCGTCCATTCAAGTCCCCTGTTAAATATAAAGATCAAAATACCCTGGCATTTGCAACAATGACCAATAATCAACCTGCTTATTTGGAAAGACATTAGGTTAATGAATCCGAAAAAAATTAGATACCTTGTAACATTATTTTCATTGTGATCCACTATACAGCGATTTTTTGGTAAACATTTTTATAAGAACAAGGTTTATTACTGAAATTTCGAAAATTTTTGTAAAAATTGTTGTAGAGTTTTGCAGATTGTATAAAATGTGTTTAATTACGAAAAGATCCTTCGGAACTGTCGTAAAGATTTAGCAGAACTTATGCCTAGTAAACTTCAGCAATACGGTATTTATAATTTAAATTAAATACTCAAAAACTTATCAAACCCCTCTCTCAGCAAAAAGCAACAACTTAAGCTGGATTCACCCATGGTTTCGGAACAAAATTTTTGTTCTGAAACAATTTTAGTTTTTTGAGAATTGTTCTGAAACGATTCACCCACTTCGAACAATTGTTCCGGAAAAACAAGGCTACCATATGAAATATGTTTGTAAACGACGTGTTAGTTTTACTATTAGGCAGCACAGTAGCATTCTATCTTTTAATATTATTTAATATTTTTTAATTATTTTTTAATAATAATGAAAACAAAATTAACCACCGAGTAACACATTAACACCGAGTAAAACATTAATAACAAAATGAAACAAATGCTCTATTTTTATTATACATACGATATGTATAATATAATATAATATAATGTGGCAGCTCAGTTCACATTTTGCGTATAAAATTGAAGTATCTGGCAGCACTCTCCAATTGTTTCGGAACAAAAATTAAAATTAAACCAATTCAAGCTGAAAATGTTCCGAACAAAATTACTCTCTTCCTCTCTCTCTCTCAAAAAGAGAAACGTCAAACTCCATATAAAAAAAATTGTTTCAGAACAAAAATTTTGTTCCGAAACCATGGGTGAATCCAGCTTTAATCAAAAAAAAATCTCTCTTTTGTAAAGTCATACAATACAAGGGTTATCTCAAGGCGAATTCATTCTAATTCATTCTTCTATGAATTCGCCTTGGGTTATCTTGAATATTACCGTACATGTACTCTACACTCTGTATGCAGAGCACATCTCATTAACTATGTCACACACTGCCTGACAGATAAAGTTTTTCCAGTCTTATTTACATATTTCTCTTTTTGTTTTCTTTGTATTTTTCATCGTTGATTTCACATCGACAACACGTACATTCGGAGCCGAATGAAAACACAAAGGAGAAAAGAACAAAAAAAAACGAAAAGAATTATATACACAGTGTAACCAAGTCATCAAAAAACTATGAACAATTTTAGGGTATTATTGTGATGAATAACGAATACAGAGTAGAATTGCAAAAGTAGTCGAACAACGAAAAAAAAAATGAGACGCAAAAGAGTAAAGCAACAAAATAAAAATATACACAAAGCGAATGTATGTAGAAAACAGTAAGTATCTTGTACATGGCAAAGAGATATAAAGGAAAAGAATACGAACGTTTTTAGAGAACAATCCACCAAAGCAAAATACAGTATTACCGATTGGCCCACCACCATCAATGTGAAGCAAGCCAATAAATAACACAACGGAAAAAAGCAAGAGAAGCCAAAAGGCAACAACACCACGGACAGTGGTATAGTAAAAATTTTATTGAGATTGATACAAATGTATGTGTGTGTGTGCGCGCGCATTGAATTTCGTTATTTTATACATGAACCAACAGCACAAAGTTGCTTTTTAGGTTCGCTTACTACGCTATGTGACTGGCTGTGTGTACTTGTTTTGCTACTGTAACACGTAAAGATGTGTGTGCATAAAAAGTATTCTTCCATTATCCAAAGCCAGTCAACCAGCCAGCAAACAAACCATCCAAGCTGGTATAGCTGCCAACAGCAATTATATCAATTTGTCTGTCCAGCCAACAGTATAACCAACCAACCATCCATCCATCTATTTATTTCGTCCACTGTATTGTATCGAAAAAAAAAGCAATACCAATCCCATTCACTGTGTATACATAATTTTGAATTCTTTTCCATTAGGGTCGCTATCTTTTTACGTTCCATTTTCTCCTGTTTGCTTCTCTCTTTTTTTCCCACTCTCTCACTCTTTTTCTCACTCTATCTCTTTCTGTCTTATTTGTTCGTTGTTGTTTTTCCCACATTTTTTCGTTCGTTTATTGCCTTTAGTCGATAATAACGATGATGATGATGATTGGAAGTATGGAATTGAGAATAAAATTGTAAAATAAAAGATTTTTATATTTTAAATATGTTTTTATTATAAAACATTTCAATATAAATATTCTACAAAATATTATTAATTATATTTTTAATTGTCTTAATTTTATTTCACGACAATTTATTTGTTTTTATAAAAATAATTAAAAAAAAACTTTCCAATCAATATGTTTTTCCCATTTTCAATGATAAGGTCCATGGCTTAATTGCGAATTGTGACCGTTAAAAGAAAAATTTAAAATTTTTCCACTTTAACAGTAAATTAAAACAGTGCACAGTGAAGTAAATAATCGTTAAACTAGTATATTCGAAAATTAACCAAAAAATTATTTTTAATTAAAATAATTTAATTTTTTATACCTATGTATACAAGATTATGGTTTATCATATTTTCCGAAGAACATATTGTTATTGTTCAACAGTTTTCAGAGTTATTAGCTTCATCCTTTTGGTGTAACACCGTGAAAGAAAATGGTTTCCGGACCAATGCTGGAATAAAATCCGACCCAGTTTACTTGTTAAAGTGGAGATCTGTGACCGCGCGGACCTGAAAGAATATACTAGGCATACTTTTTATTCTTGGGCAGTGGTTGACAGTTTTCTAGCATATTGGAATTCTTTGCGAATATATCTGCTAGCTTTGTCAAACGGGCGGTTGATACAAAATGGATTGTCATTCATTATAAGAGTAGGAATCGAACTAGCATTATCCCTCATCTTTTTAATGATATAGGTTTGCGCATGCACTATTTAAGTTTATTTGAATATAAAAAAGATAACGGTTTCATAGATTGCTCCCCCCTGCACACACCTGAAAGAAAACAATACCACAACTAAAACAAGTGCTCAAGATGCAATACCTTATAAGTTGTTTTGCGCTGTAAAGCATTAAAACACATTGTCAATTGTGTATTGGAAGTCGCTATGGTCTAGTGGGTAATGTGCTGGCTCACTAGACTTGAGGCCTGGGTTCAAACCCCAGATCAGACATCAAAACGAAAAATATTAAAAAAAATATCTGTGCGGTAACTTCCTCTCAGCAGATTTCTGGCAAAAACGTTTAGAGTCGTTCGGAATCGACTAAACTGTATAAAATTAACACACACAGCATCAGTGGCTTGAGAAGCTAAGTCGTAGTCCTGCCTAATGGGTTGTACTGACCAATTATGTATGTATTTAATTGTATATGAATATGAATATTGTCAAGCCCACTGTATTTTCTACATGATACTTTGCACATAACCGATATACACACATATAAATTTCTACATTTTTCCATGTTTATTAAGTAAAATAGTGAAAACAAGAGTACAATAACATTTTATTGCAACCCTGTCAAATGCATTTCCATTGAAAAATGATGAAAAAACCAACATATGTACATAGAGAATAAAAACCGAAACAAAATAACAAAAATAAAATAGAAATATTAAATGAGAATAAAACATAAATACACATAACACACACATACACAGCCACAGACATATACTTGTGGCCTGTAATAAACATATGCATTCGAATGCCTCAAGAATATTAAGATAAACAACAAAACCTAAAGAAGAAAAGAAGAAGAACAAAAAATATTTGGCAAATTTACGAAAATCTATAATAAAACAAAAAGTACACAAACAAAAATGTAAAACTCAAAAGGAAATTCAACAATTTCGGAGTATTTAGAAAAGAGAAGGGTAAACAATAGTAGTGGAGAGAGAGAGGTTGAACGAAAACCCGAAAAAGTATATAACAAAGAGGAATATGAAAATAAAGCAATAAACGATACACTGAAGCACAGTGACACAAACATTCACTGAAGTACACCAGGCAGCAAAATCGTTCGAACAACAACGACGATTGTTGGCTGTGGGATACGATGAGAAACACAAAATACAGAAGAGAGAACATACTGTAAATGAAAAAAAAAAATAATGAAATAAAAAGCTGGTTGGTTGTATAGTGTAGTGTGGTGTCTATGTGCGCTGAATTCGAAAAAATAAAGAGGCAAAGAAGAAATAAAAATTCATTTCATATTATTGACTGGCAAAGGAATTACGGTGAAAATATTGCAATTGATATTTGTTAAGCAAAATATTGTTGAAAAATAAAGAAAAAAGTATTAAAATTGTGAGAAAAATTTTCTAAAAATATAAAAAGGTGAGTTTGATGAATCCGTGCTTCAATAAGAATGTTAAAGAAAGTACAAAAACGAATTAAAGCTAAATTGATAACTATTTTTTTATTTGCATGTAATTCTATGTGTGTGCGTTGTTATTGTGTGAAATGAAAAAAACGAAGGTTTTTTTAAGTTTCCAAAGTGCTGCAAGTGCTTGTGTGTGCGGTACGCGTTCAAACGAATTGCAGAGAATCAATATTGTAAAACGAGAAACAAAGCGGCCCAATAGAGGTTATGGTCGTATTAAGCTAAATGCTGGACAGGATTTTCATCGTTTCAACGCTCGCTCCAGGTTGTCATTAATAAGCAACGACAACAACAACAACAACAATAATAATTAAACCGATAATAGTGTATACACTTTCACCACACATTCACTCGTACACAACTCGATAAAGAAAAATAAAAGAAGCAAAATTCACCACTAAGAGTATACACAGCTGCCATTAAAAAACACGATTTATTCAACAGCAGCAACAATAACAACCACCACCACCACCGCTACTACTACAACTGCTACGTTTGCTGCTGGGCTGCTAGTAAATAACACCACCATCATCATCAACAACAATATCATCATCGCCATTATCTTTTGGATATAGCAACATCATCTGCAGAATAGAAAAGAAAAAGCAACAACATAAAATACTAAATAACAGTCGTCGCATTTATCATCATCGTCATTAAGAGCAAATATCAATACGTACGGATGTACGTACAAAAATAAAAAATATTGTAAGAGCTTAACATTATATGTGCTCTTTATCTCCATTGAATACACGCGTGTGTGTATGTACATGAGTGCCGCCATTTAACTATACAAGAACAACTGAAAGAAGAAATATAAAATAATCATAAGAAGAACGACAAAGAGAAAGATACGAACTGACACTGAAAAAACAACAACCTTTTCAATAACCATCTGTCATTTCTCAGTTTGGATTTCTCTTTTATTCCACATTTTATACTTTGTTACCATCTTCTTCTTTGCTGTCGATTCGTTTATTCGGTTTCTGAAGCGACCGCTAACGCTGCCACTGCTTTAAAATTATTTGTGCTGTTTTCGTTTATACATTCGTACGTGTGCATGTGCGTCAGTGTAAGTGCTACCTTTTTTTATTTAATTCATTCCTTCTTTCCGAGTGTTTCAAATCGATCATAGTCTTGTAGTAGCAGCAGAGAAGACGTAAAAAATCAAATATTAAGCCAGTAGAAAATAAAAGCAAACGAAATAAGAGAACTTCACCACTTTTTGCATTTTGTATTACAAAAATCTCAAACAAACCATTAAAAACGGACATAAAACATGGCCAATACCGGTAAAGATACGGCTTCATTTTTTGAAAATGGCACTTCGGAACAATTCGACTATTGCTACAAATTATATCCCCAGGTGTTGAAAATAAAAGCCGAAAAACGTAATAAAAAACCTCAAGAATTGATACGCCTGGACCAGTGGTACCAGAATGAATTACCAAAACTTATAAAGGCACGAGGGAAAGATGCCCATTTGGTATATGACGAACTGGTCCAGACCATGAAATGGAAACAAGCCCGTGGTAAGTTCTATCCACAACTTAACTATTTGGTTAAAGTCAATACGCCCCGTGCTGTGATGACCGAAACAAAGAAAGCTTTTCGTAAACTGCCCAATTTGGAACAGGCCATTACGGCTCTGTCAAACTTAAAGGGTGTGGGCACTACAATGGCTTCGGCTTTACTGGCTGCTGCTTCTCCAGATTCGGCTCCCTTTATGGCAGATGAGTGTCTTATGGCCATTCCAGAAATTGAAGGAATCGATTATACCACAAAAGAATACCTCAATTTTGTTCAACATATTCAGGCAACTGTTACGCGTTTAAATTCACAAGTCGCTGGCGATACACCCGTCTGGTCACCACATCGCGTTGAATTGGCCTTGTGGGCCCACTATGTGGCCAACGATTTAAGTCCTGAACTATTGGAGCAAATGCCTAGCGGTAAAGGTGGCGGCGGTGGTGCTGGTGCTACCGCTAAAGCCAATGGTACCGCCAACACAGCCGCTACTGACAATGTTCTGAATGCAGCCGCTGAAGATACTAACGATGGCGATGAAGAGAGTGCAGGTGAGTGTACGAAACACTTTTTGTTTACATAGAACATTGTAGGTATTGAAGATGGATGCTGTCGCCTAAAGTACCTGTTCATTTGATGGAGTCATTTATTAAGAATCTTAGTTTACATATTCAATTATGCAAAATTAGAACTTTTATAGTCAATGAATATTCCTTTAGAGTATGCTCCCACATTCACATATTTTATGAATTTGTACTTTTGAACGAAAAATAAATTGTTGCGTGAATTCTATCACCCAAATGATCTGCGTAGTCATGAAAATATGGAGTTAAACTAATTCGCGGATTATTATTGGTAACAATTGGAATGGAAAATTTGATCATAAAACGTGTTTAACGTTGAAAACGTTTTTGGTGCGCGAAATTTAAAGATGTATTGTAATTTTTGAAAATCTACACCAACAATAGATTCTAAATCATTTGGAAAATATTATAACGCCGATATGAAATGTTAAAAATTTTACTCAGAAACTAACTAAATTATAATAAAATCAAATGCGAATTCGTCGTGAAAGAAGAAATGTTTTGCGTTCTTGCAATTAGTATTTTACGCACTATGACTGTACATATAATTTTTTTTAATTTTTCAAATTATTTTCTTTAATATGTTTATTATCTGAAATATTTTCCAATATCAATTGTCGCAAATAGAAATCCTTTATTTTTTCTTTATATTTACTAAAGTTAGAATGATTTCATTAAGGTTAGATATGAATCGTTTCTACGATAACCCCAAACAAGATCTCGGAGTCCAAGTCAATCATTATCGAATTGTCTGGTCGGGGCCAGTGTTCTATTGGGACACAGTCCTTGCAACCAGGTCGAAATTGTTAAACGGTTCTATTGTTCGGTTTTTACTCATTTGTTCATAATAGAACACAATATGTTTAAAAAATGTTCGTATTATTTTTTAATACAATATTAACAACATTTACGTTAGTAAAATGTATTGTAACATGTTGTTTTTCTTTAATTTTTTCTTTTTTGATTTTTTATTTATAATATAAATATTTGGATTTGCATTCAAAGCTTATCTTTTTCAAATTTGACTTGAAACGCTTTTTATTTGGTCTTATGGTTAAATTGCGGTGACCTATAAAGGGAGTAAACTATTTTTGATAATTTTTTTCTGGTTAATTCTCCTCCAAATGTTGAGATACACTATGTAGTAGTATAGTATTGGTCACTTAAATTGAATCTTATGTGTTAAGGTTCTGTGAGAGCCAAACTTTTTAAAAAAATCTTATGAGATTTCCTTCATATGCCCATATAAGTTGCTTATATTTTATTATGATTTTATATTTTAATATAAAATAATTTTCTATTTAATGTAATTAATTGCAGGTCGCATTGAAGCTAATAATGTTGCCACTGAATCTGAAAATGAAAATACTAACCCAACACCTCAGGATGGCGATTCGAATTTCGTGTCGAATGACTCTACATCACAGGAACCCATTATCGATGAAAATACAACACAGACAACAGCTACCGAAACTACTGATGATGGTGATGGCGATGTTGGTGGTGGTACAACACCACTGGCTTCAGATTCGGAAAGTAACATTGAGGCACCTGTTAAGGCTATCAATAATAACCCACGCAAAGAGGCAAATAACACACTACCAATAGTAGCAGCAGCCACTGGCACAACAGCAAAAACGTCTGCAAACGGCAATGGTGCCATATTGGCAGCATCAACAGCTTGTCTAGAGGGTGAAAATAGCAACAGTAACTGTTTGCGAGAATCCGAATATGAGGATGATGAGAGCAGTAATAGCCGTGCATTAAACGATGATGCACAAACGCCTTTAATTAATCACAGTACTACGGATAATGACTCATCAACCCTTAGTAGTGCAGGTGGGGCTGCTATAGCTGCTGCCACCATCGTTGGACAAAAACGATCACTAAATTGTGCAGATGAAGCTTCTTTAGAGGAACAATCACAGCCAGAATTGAAGAAAATACGAAGTGATTAAATTAAAAATATCTTAAGAAACGGACAAAACATCAATAACCCAGACATTTATTAAGATGAACAAATTAAGTGTAGAAGATAAAAGGCGCTTAGAAAAATTAAAAGACAACCAACCAACCAACCACAACAATTACAATTTTTTTTAGTAAATATTATTAAACAACATTATTAAAGCGTGTTTTCTACAGGTAAATGACAAACAACAAAAAAAAAAAAATGGTCATCATTAACAATCAATTGTTTTGATGAAAATAAAATTTAATAAAGATAATAAAACAAAAACAAAAACAAAAAAAAAGTAAAAAGAAAAAAAAACATTCAAAAGAAAAAAATCCATTTACTTTTAAGGCAAATTTATATTTAATTAAATAATTAAAGAATATAAAATGATCCTACCCACTACTACTCCATTAAAGAAAATCGTTACAAAATAAGCAAAAGCAAACAAAAAAAAAAAGGAAAAAAAAATGAAAATACTTACATTATGCGTTAGAGCTCCCCTCCAGAAGCTAAAGTAAAAATCATTTAATTCTTATATTCTCTTTAATAATTTATATAGAGTAAAACATTAAAACGTTAATAATGTATTTTGTTTTATTAGCAGAGCACAAATCATTTGAAGCGTTAAAGAATCAAAAAAACATAAAAAAATATTCAACCAACAACAACCACTCTTTAATTTAATTTTATTCCCTTATTTTAATTTTTTTTAACAATAATTTTTTTTATGTATTTTTATTTTAAAATATTTAATAATAACAATATAATAACTTTCCCAAAATTATAATTATAAATAATAAACAAAAGAAATAAACATTTACTTAAGCGTATATAATAAATAAATAATTATTTAAGTTTTAGAGTTTTAATGATTATCAAACGAAACAAAACAAAAAATTTAAAATAAAATAAAATCATCTTTATTACTATACACTAAAATTAAAACAAAACCAAAATATATCACTTACAATCTTAACAACACAACCTTCACTTTCTTATCCACTCCTCCCCCCCACCCCCTCTCTCCGTATACTCGAAATCCTCTGATATTCTTAATAAACATCATTTTGAAAAAAGAGTTAAACATTGTAATACAAACAAATGAAACTGTTTTAGAATATAGAGACAAAAAATCATTTAATAAAAATTACATTTTTTTTAAGTTATTAAAATAAAAAAACTAGTAAGAAGTCCTCATTTTGTTAAAACATTTATAAATATTATTATTATTATTATTAAACCACTCTATGATTTAAAACATTCAAAAACTGCATACAATACATGAGAGAAAAATAGCAAAACAAAATTAACTTTAAAACCAATCAGAAAATAATTAAAATAAACCAACTGAAAAATATTTAAAATAAAATATAATTCTTAACAGAGTATAACAAAAACAAAACAAAACAAAAAAAAAAAAAATAATATTTTTACACCACAACACGCACAGGTACACCAAAAACAATACGAAAGAAATAAAATCACAAAAGCAGGCTTAAACCATAGGTTCAATAACTTTCTTTTTCGAAAAAAATTGTGTAAAAGAAATGCCCTCAAAACTTTATATTGAAAGAAAAAAAAAAAAAAAAAAAAAATAAATGAATAAAAAATAATAACAATAATAAATACTTACAATTGAAAAAAAAATTATTAAAAATAAAAACCAAAATAATATACAAATAAGGTTAAAAGAAAACAACAAAAAAATGCGTAACAACTAGCGATGAGATTTCTTTTTCGATCTTATATACGCCGGTCCAAAACGGAGACCAACCGGATGACTATTTTTTATAGATATACAGTAGTTTGTGGGAAACCGATAAAGTGACAACTATCATCAGACTTAAGAAGTAATTATTATTTGCCAGGCTGTAAAATGGTAGAGATATAATTGAATACATCTTAATCTACAGTTGATTCTTGCAAAATGAATGAGTCTTCCATGTAATCGCCTTTGGTTTCTGAATCTGTTTCTGTCCTGCTTTCGATTGCTCATGAGAGAGGGGTTATAGGTTGACAGATCTTTCTTGAGTTTCAAATTTATCGCCCATTGGCCAAGTAATTTTATTACGAATGTATAGTTTAGTTTTTTTATAAGCTGTATGAGTTCGCAGGAGCTTTAAATTTATTTGGCATTCGCCGGGCTCTTGTGTATAATTATATCAAATATTTTCAGCTTAAAATCCATCCGATATTTTTTTGTCGATAGCCGAATCTGGTTCAACCACTGTCTAGTGTTTGTATATACTAGAATGTTTTGTTGATTAAAGTTGTCGTAATGTAGTAGATAGTGCGTTAACTTATTAGACAAGGGCCCTTGGTATGTAAAATTAACAGGCTCATCTTGAATGCTGTGAGAAGTAAGCTTGTGACACTGACGAAAGTGGTTACAATGACCAACACGAACAATAAACACTTTACCACTTGGAGACTCGCCTGATAAAAGGTTATTTTGCTTATAAAAAATCATTCCAAAATTTAATTTTCTGCCTAGAAAATATATTACACGGCCCACTGTTGCCAGTGATGGTAGGTAGCTCTCTAAACCAACGCTGGTGGTTGTAAAAATTCGTTTGTTTGTTGAAAAAATGTTAAATTTAATTTTCACATTCTTTTCTTAGTTTGATTTTTTAATGAACATTTAGACCATGTCCTTTAAAATATGATGATGGTGATGCACCGTGTGTGTGTGCGGCTTTGTGATTACATATTAATTATCTGTTTTTGTTGTGTTGTTTGCTTCTGAAGAACTGTGGTGTATGTCTCGGGTGAGCACAGGTGTGTATGTTTGTCGTTTGGGTCTGGTTGGGACGGACGGACGGATAACAAACACGCCCTCAATATAAATTTTTACTGTTTCCAACGTCGTGAATTTTTGGGAAATATGGTGAGTTTTTAAGGTGTGGTGAATTTGTTCGATGAATTGAATAAAATTTAAATTCCTCTAAGTACAGTTATTCGAAATATGTACTGTATTACCATAGATCAATATACTAACTGGATTAAATTACCCGGTGTATGTCTAGAATATGTAATTTTTACGTCTATCGGTGGAGTAAAAGTACGAACGTCACAAATTTTCCATCACTGACAGAGCGCAAAAGAGAAGGCGAAAAAGAAAATAAAAATAAATAAATTTCAGTAGAATTCGTGCTGTCATCAGATTGATGAGTTTGCGGACTGTAAAAAAAAAGTGTGCAATAAATAAGTAACGTTAGTATTCCGATGAGAACTTGTACAAAATGAAATAATTAAGAGAAATTTTAAAATTTTTTAATTAAATAAAATGCAAATAATATACGTAGTTTCGGAAATGAAAATAATTTTAAAGAAATTCTGAAAATTTTGTGCAAAAAAAGTGTGAGAAATGCAGTGGAGCTGCCTGCCATCAGTAAAAACTAAATGAAAAAAGAATGAAAGAAATCTCAATTGGTAAAGTGGCTCCTCTTTCTAATTGAATGTGTTAATTAATTGTTTAACTTTAAAAGATTTCACTGGAAAAAGTAGAGTTGAAGACATTTGTTGAAAAAATTAAGAATTTTTTTGTTGTATATTTTTTTCTTTCATTACAGTTTGGCCATTAATTTTTTTTTGTACATACTCTATGTTGTCATTGGTAAAAAAGTGTTTTTCATCAATGTTGCCAACTCCCAAAAATTATACCGAGTTATTTATTACCTAAAATGTATACCGATCGAATTAGAACCAATCTGATTAGAGCAAATTTTTCCTTTTTAAAAAGCCTCATAGTTAAGTTAGGAATGAACGTCACGGGTTTCACTCACAATCAACGCTTGATTTCAGTTCCTCGGAAATTTTCAATATCTTGAAATAAATAGTGGAATTTAATAAGTTTAGCTAATTACCTCCTTTGCGTCAACCAAATTATAAGCAATTTGGTTCATAATTGATCCTGGTAGAAATAAGCCCGGAAGAAAGGTTATCACGTTTAGTAATCTCCTGACTTTTTTTTTTATAAGAAATTGAAAGTTATCATATTTTTTCTACGAGAATCTTCCGCCAGTTCGAAATATTTTTCTTTTTTTTTAAATATAGTGACATGATGACATATACGGGCCGCTTCTACTATGGTATTTCTCACCCCTAATTCAATTTTACAATTTCACGCTTCTACGGTTTAATGTTCTTCGAAGTTTAGCATATTGTTCAGCTTTTTTTATTTAAATAAATTAAAATTTAACACAACAGCATTCTATGAAATTAGATTTTCCTATTTTTGGTTCATTTCAGATAAATTGGTAGTACTGGTTTTAATACCGTTACACTCTTTTATTTCTCTCTTCCTTAAGCAGTCTCTTAAAATACGGCTAATTCCAGTGTTGTCAAATTCTTTTCAAATTGAATCCCGGTTTTGAAATTTTCAATAGAAAAAATTCTCCAAAGTCATGTTTAGTTCATTCTCTAGAGCTGTCAGAAGCTAATTTTAATTAAGAAAATCATTCATTTCAAGGTCTTGGTGTTTTTCAAGACTATACCTTGGATACACAACTTTAGAGCTAATCAGTTTAGCACTTTAATTATGGTTAATAAAGATAAAGGTTTTCTTGGATTCAGTACCGAGAAAAGTTTTTCTGTTCTATAACGGTTACTAAATAATGGAATTAATACAAATGTGTTTAGGATAAGACGCCGTAGTCTAGCTAATGTGTTGGCTGACAACAACGGAATATGAAAAACATTTCACTCGAAATAGTTAACGGATAATAAAAACGAGCTGAAGAAAAGGAATCAACCTAAAATTGAAAATGTGGTAATCAACTGACATTTATTGCTCGAGATGATATCTTAAGCAGCCCTAATCTAATAACCTTGTTTTATTTCTATGATAAAGGTACAATATGTTTTCGAAATTGTCTCAAGCTCATTATTATTATCACTTTGTCGTCAGAAAACTGCAATGTTCCCGTCGTATAAACTAGTTTTCGTCCTCTCTGAGCACAACATCCAGTCAGAATTATTATGAAAGTTCTAAAGACTTCCCAGGTTTAGAACGATCTAGTTCAGCTCCTGGTCTAGGAGATTCTTTAATTCCTCAATATCGCTACTTTCTGCTTCTGATCTGCGATTTATACACTTTTCCACGCTCTCTCTCACTTTTTTACTATACTTATTCCGAAATATTACTTTGGGGATAGTGTATCCTATAGGATCCCTGGTGACAGTAGTGTCTTTCAAGAGGAGATATTTCCGCATACCAAGGTAACAGAGCTTGTTTGGGAAGATTAGCGCCGGGTGGCATCATACCATTTTAAGACTGGTTTCATTCTCAAAGATGGCCCTTAAAAAAGCTTTGTATCTGCCTTGGCATGCAAAAGTCAATATAAAGGAAGCTTGACAGCACTTTTTTTTTAATGATTTAATGATTTTTGAACTGGGAAGTTTTACGTATTTGTTGGCTTGTAATCTGTGAAACTAATGCATCTAAATTCCACCTACTGAAGTCGCCGTAGTCTAGAACGTAGCGTGTTGGGTTATTAGACGTAAGACCACGATTCAAACCCCAGGTCAGACATCAAAACGAAAATATGAAAAAATTTTTCTTTGGTGACTTCACCTCAGCAGATTTCTGGCAAAAACTTTGAGAGAAAATAAATTTCTAATGCATAAAATTAACACACAACATGAGTGGGTTGAGAAATTAGCTCCTGACTGACGGGTTGTAATGACCAATTATGTATTTATGGATGTAAATCCCGCCTACTGTATAAAAAAAATCCCTAATTGGAATACAAGTACTCAATGTCAGGCAACACTGGTTTAAACATTTGCCTCTATTTCAATATTGGCAAAATTGTTTTGGTAACCTTCATGTGTGGGCGAAATTTTTAAAGAAATAATATTCATCGGGTTTATTTATAACTTAAAACAATTTAATGTAAATAAACAATCTGTTTTCATTGAATAATCCGATAAATTTCTTGTCTGTTCTAAATGATTCAGATATAGTATGAGTATGTATAGGTGGGGCGTACAAAGAACAAGTTAACTTTTAATATCTCCTAATAACAAAATTTTTAATTAATGTGTTTTAAAAGTAATATATTTGTTTGGCAAAAGTCAATAGTTACATCAAAATTCGCTGTGTGTAAGTGCTCTAAGGCATTACCGTTTCCAAATTTCCTTTCTATCTGTGAACTGATATGCCCTTAATATGTGACATAGCGGAATTAAATTCAACTCCAAAACACAGCTTTTTAAACCAAAGAATGTCTGAGAACCATTGTATTATGAAATGATTGATTGGAATGTACATTTTAATAAAGAACTTTTTGATCTGTTGAGCCCCGGTTAGGCAAACGTACACACAACGTAACGGAACGTACGTTCACTTTAAGACGATAATTATATCTGTATATTTGTACTATTACCATTCTCGATATAATAAAATTTTTAATTTAATTTCTGAACATATGACACCTCTGTGCAAAGTTTCAGTTTCTCTTTTAATACTTATTCTAATACTCTCATTATTACCGCACCTCTCTTTATTTTGAAGAACTTTGGGAACAACTTGAAATGTCAAACTATTGTCTCTTTTCTCAAATAGGAAAAAAATCATCAAATTAACATAAATTAGAAACAAGGGGGGGGGGGGTTGTTTCCACTCTAGCGGCAATTTAACTGATTGTAAATGTTAATGATTTACAAATAATATCTGCTGTTTCGTTTATTTAATAAATATTTTTTAATGGAGGGTTTTAAAATAATTCAAATTTCGAAAAATTATTGTTTTTTACTGTGCTGTCTGTGTGGCTGCTGCTTCTGTTGCGTTCTGTTTGTTTTTCTAATGCCAGTAGAAGGAGACCGACCGGTACGTTAAGAATATAAAGTACTGTGTTGTTATATTTAAATCATAGTAGGGTTGCCGTTGTTATATCGCAACTGAAAAGTTATTTGTGATGATATAGGTAGGCTGTTAGCAAGGATATCGGTTTGTGTTTAAAAAAAATTGAATATTGTTCCTATAAAACATACACTTTAATTTTTAAACTATAATGAAATCGATGCGAAATGGTTTTTAACACGTTGTTATTGTTGTTCATATTATAAAAAAGAGGTTATGCTATCAATTTAATGAAAATCGTTTCGTAAATGTCCATGATTGTTAATCTCCGGTTAGTGAAACTTCCACGGAACATGACGAAAAGTGACGGAAACTACATTCGTTTTTAGCATATGAAGAGCATTGTAAATGCTTGTCGATTTACATTAAGGTTCGCTAATCATTCTCACTGCTTGTCGTATTCTATAAACTAACGTACGTTCCGTTACGTTTCATGGAAGTTTGGGTAACCGTGGCTTTATACAACACTTTATCTAATAATCGATAAGACTCGATTATGTCCGCTGTCTTACAATCTAAAATTAATTTTAAAGTTGTTTGTATTAACAGGTGCTTCCTTGGATAGTACCTTAATTATATATACGAGAATGAACGTAAAGTTCCACAGTTGCGATCTATTGTACATACATAAGTTTTTTTTTTTTTTTTTTTTTGGGTGGGACGTGACCACATGAAGTTGAAGTTAGGGAATTTATCTTTATGCGCATTGTGGCTATTCATTTGTTAGCAGAAATTATCTCAAAGACGAGGTAGCGAATTTCCTTACTAACCACAAATCCGCATTCAAATTCGTGATTTTCCGCATGGCAGCTGTAATAAATATACCACGAAGCAAATCTTTTGAATCCTTGTCTTAATCATCGTATTTCTTAGATGGAAGTGATGTTAGTCCAATATTTCATGAAGACGTGCCAGATATGCCGAAGCGCCTATGCTATGGAAGGTGCGGACGTTCCATGTGCCAGTTCTTAAATGATAGTCCTTTAAACGCAAATTTTTGAGGGCGATCTTGTTACAGGCTTGTGATCTAACTTTTATAGGGTACTGTTTTTACGTGGTGGATATCAAGCCCTACTCACAACCCAGATTTAAAGGATTGGATAGTGCAGCACTCTTTAGTTAGCATCTAGTGGGTCCTAGTGTGCCATCCAGAAGGAACCAGGAGGAGACTGTTTGTTAATTTGTATACAGCAAAACAATGATTGTTCGAAAACAAATCATAACTGCAATTAAGTTTTGGAACCCTTCGAATGGCAGAAATAACATATGAAGAAACACTAATCGTACCATATTAGAAACATGAAATTGAAAGGATATAAAAAGTAAAATTGGCGTTTCTACTATTTAAACTACAACATTGAAAAACACTGCCGTATTTGGACCATAATTACACCACAAATTTATATTTATTTATCGTAAAACTTATATTAGACGGTAAAATTTCCATGATTTTCACTTTTTGGCGAATGAACATTTCATATAAGTAAACAATTCACATTTAATTCGCGATAGGAGTGAGTATAGCATTGTGAAATTTCCATCCTATATACATTTGGGTTAATATAGCCATTATATCAATCGTTTCGTTCCATACTATATCACCAAACAGCACCTAATATAAGTTCATTGAAGTACTTCAAAGAATGAATATATTGTAGAGACAGACAGCGGGTCCTTCATTTGATTAATTCGTTCTATAACTAGTAGTTAGTTCTACCGCTATAAAAATTTTAAAATTAGCCGCGTGGAACTTACATTTACATTCACATTTACTTCCAAACTTTCTATAACCAGTTGCAATCTGAAGTAGCAAATATAGCCGGCAACTCATTCTGGGTTTGATTTATTCGCGATTTTTAAAGTAGGGCATCAAAAAATTTCGATCTTAAATTTAAGTTTATTTACATAATTCTCTTGCGTTCCATGGTCTGTTGAAATCCAAACGCTGCTATATGGTAACACTGAAACCAGCTCGAATAGAAATACTTTTTAAGCACGTTTTCTAATATCAAGTGAGAGAGAAATAGAATTAATTTAAGTGCTTTAAGCATGCCGAAGAGGGAGGCGAAGTGAAATGTAACTGAACAAGAGAGACGATTAAATATTTAAATACGGAGGCGTTTAATAAAATTCTTATCATCTGTATGTTAGTTTTTTTTATTATAATTGTTGTTATTGTATTTTATTATTACTAATGCTGAGATTTTACAAAAACTATTACGAAATTATTAGTTTTGTTGTTACTATTGCTGTTATTACAGTTATTATTTCGTGTAAAATTATGCAAATTTTTTTTATTAACTTTTCAAATAAAGTGCTTAACAAAATTGTTTTTAAACAGTTAATCGTATTTTGTCTAAAAGAATTAAGCTTTTAAATCAATTTTTTTTTAATTTATTTTACTTCTCGTATATTCAAGCGTGAAACGTTTATAACGAAAGCAATCCGTAAAACCCTTTATAATTATTATTTCTATTTTTATCATTGCAGGTCTATGAAGTGGAAAATAATTATCAGATGAAATCAAAAATTAAATGCAAGGGACGACGGACGACATGCTGTGACAATTTGAATAATTTATTAGAAAATTTTTAATTTATTTTCATACATGAAGACGCCGTGGCATGTACGGAGGAAAAAGAAACCCAAACGCAGAAAAAAAAAATTATATTTCGCAACCAAATAATTTTGTAAAAAATTTATAGAATTTTACACATTTTCTTAATTGTTGGTTGTTCAATTATCAAAACCCCCCTGATAACATTGAAATAAATCACTGCAAACGACCGTGTACATTAATCATTAAATCTAAACGGGCCGTGTGTGTGTGTGTGTGTGTGTGTTTATTTTTTTTAAACAACAAACGACAAACGAAGCGTAACAAACATTGGAAACGTACCCCACCGGCCATTGTCGTTTTATGTAAAATCTTTACAAATGTCATCGTTATTGCGTCAGTTTTTTGGTACATCATCGAATTCATGGATACGTGCCCTAATTATATTCTGCTTAGCTTGGGCATTTTTAGTGTATGTTTTTGTTACGAAACTTAATCCACAAAATCCAGTTGATCCTGATGCCTCCTTAAAACGTATTAATCAGGCGTTACAACTGTTGGATGCCTCGAAACAACGTAATCAGGAATTGCAACAAATGATTGATACACTTTTAAAGTAAGTATGAAAAATATTTGATTTCATTCATTATCACTCTCTAAACAAAATAACAACAACATTCAGTGGTACATGCTTCCTTCTAGGGCAATTGTTCTTATTGATTATGATGTTCTGTAGCTTTTCAAAGAATATATAAAGATTAATTAAGCCCACAAGGGTAGACACATAGTTCCATTAGAATTGTGTAGATGCGCTAACAACAACCTTCATGAAGGTGATCCATTTTTATCATTTTGATCAACAGAAGAGATTTTTTATATTACTAATAACACAGGCATTACTAACTGTTTTAAGTTGTTGCCGATTGTGGACGATTAGAATTGAGGGAGGCTATCAACGAAGAACTATAGAATTATAAATTTCTTAGCATTGAGAAACTAGCTCTACATATCTTCAATGGAGGTTTACGTTTTCAAAGAAGTATGACAATTATTATCTTACGAAAATATGTTGCAACTATTTGCAAGTGACACCATTGTGTATGTGGCGCTTATGTTATATAGGATGGGAAACTTAAAAAGTTTAAATTTAAAAATACAATAAAACAAAAACGGTTTGAAATTTTTTCAAATTCCTTTTTTCGTTGTGAAGTACAATTGTTTATATGGCTGCCGTGGCTGGTCTCACAGTACTCCATTCGATCGAATCAATTTTCGTGCACTTCTTCGAATGTATGAGGTCGTATCTTAACAATGTCATCATGAATGTTGACCTTCAAATGCTTAATTGTCTCTGGATAGTCGGCATAAACTTTTCTTAAACGGTGCTCCACAGAAAATAGTGCAACTGTATCAAATCGCAGCTTCTTGGCGACCAATTGACATCACCGTTTTGGCTAGTTAAACAGCCGTCAATCGTTTGACGCAATAAATCGATTTTGGCATGAGATGTGTGCCAGGTTGCACCATTCTGTTAAAACCAAACATCGTTCACATCAATACAACGAAGAGCGGGTGCAAAAAAAATTTTTTTTATCATGATGCGTACTGTGGTGTCTCCATTGATCGTAATGGTTGCACCGTCCTCATTTTCGAAGAAACATGGGCCAATGATCTCTCCGCTTCACAAACAGTCACTTGTAATGAATGCATTAACTTCTGCAAAACCACATGTGATTTTCTGAATCCTAAATATGTCACTTTTGCTTTTTTTTTGTCAAAATCGACATCATCATGTAGTTTCTCATTGGTCAAACAAATCCCAACGTTGCCCAAGCGTAAATCGATTCATTACGTTCAGTGGAGATATAATACAGAATTTTTCGATAAAATAGAGTGACATAAGTATTCCCAGATTCGAAATAAACGATGATTCAAATTTAAACTGATATATGTCCCACCCGATATTTGTGATTTTTGTTTTCTATGCTTAACCGAAGTTTTTCTGCTATCTGCCAATATAATTTTCTGTAACAAGTTAAAATTTTTTAATTTTTATAGTGAGTCTTTAAGCGTAGAAAAATTTTTAATGTTCAAATAATTACTTTTTATCTTGGAATTTATATTAGAAAATTCCCCCGCATATATTTTTTTTTGTTCTTTAAAATTGTTGTTCTTTATTATGAAGCCCGTTCATGCAATTGTATTGAATTCATATTTATTTTTTAATGCTTCGAATAGAGTTTTAAAATTGCGTGTTGTGTTGTTTAATAAAAATTTGTTTTTTTTTTTCAGTGACAATTTTGACTTGTCCTCATTTTTGTTTATAACTGTTAATTAAAATTGACCGGGTTTTCTATTCGTTGGGGTTATACCAGCCAGTAGTTATAAATGTCTTATATTAATTGGTAATTATTACAAATTAAGACCGCTTGCACTAGACCACTAATGTCGTTAATTCAATTGAGACTTTATTTCATAAATTTAAGTGAAGGTAAAATAAAATGTTCTTTTCTTTGACATTGTCAATGATTTGTTTGTTCACACTAATAGTTGTCTTTACTTAAGAGAGTTTCCTTTTCTTTCAAAGTTAATGGCTGCTTTCAAGTGTGTGTTGATGTAATTAATTGGACAACGAACGGAAATTGTTAATAGAATATAAACGAAACTAAGTTACTGGCAGTTTAAATTATAAGAGGAGGTTATATGTCAGCTATACTAGGCCGACGTTATATATAGCAAGGGTTCCGATTGAGTAATTTGGTTTTAGGCATTGCATTTTTTCAATTGTGATTGGAATACCTTATAACTATTCCGCTTTTAAATTACCCTCTCTCTCTCTCTCTCTCTATCATTAACTGTCTAAATTTCTTAATTGTAAAATCAATTGAGAAGAAGATTTTAAGATTATTCTTTATTGAGATTGTTTTTATCCTTGCTTTATTGGTTTGTATACCATTAAGACAGAGTCTGGGTTCACTAACTTTTATTTTTTTACATATTAAGTTAGGTTCGGTTAGAGCACATATACTATGTACAATTCCCAGAGGTCAAGTTGACCCTTTGTACGCAATCGTCCTTAAGAAGAAGGGATGTACAGGGTAGGAATGGAAAAAAAAAGAAGAGGCGGTATTGAAGGGGGAATAGGAAGCGGAGGAACTACACAGAACAACAAACAGAAAACACACAAGGCGGAGCGCGTCTACACTAATGAAGTTTTAGCACCTCTTAGCCAACTTAACCTAATAATGAATCTATGGAAAGCCTTGATGTCGGCTCTCAATACAGAATACAATCCTTCAAAGAAGCCCTTGCCAAGGATCTTCAACCTTAATCTACTAAGGGCTAGACAGTTACAGAGGAGGTGTTCGATAGTTTCCAACTCCTCCTCATCGCAACAGACCCTGCAATAACCCGGCTGGGTTCTATTACAGATCCTTGTCAGTCATCTGATCTCACAGTGGCCCGTAATAAAACCAGTAACCAATCATGAGCTGGCCTTATCTAAGCCCAGCAGCCATAGACACTTAGAAACATAACAACTCGTATTTTTGACATTCTCCAATCAATTATAGGAACAGCACGTTGAGTAATATCTGGCTTTGGTGAATGAGTTTGTATGTTAGAATGATAGACAGAACATGAAAAGGGTGCTTAACGGGTGCTTAGTTTTTTTAATTTCTGATCAATCTTATTCTAATCTAATCAATCTTAACATTCTTCTTTTCATCTTTCAAATCCCAATTACAATCATCACGTAATAGATTTACCGTCTTTGTTATAATAGCCGTTTGTCATCAGCTGAGGTATCAGTTCATTATACATATGACCTGAATCCTGACCTGCTCTGTGTCTTATTATCCAACCATTGTATATTGTACTTCGCTTTGTTTCCTGCGGTTAGATAAATACGTGGAAAATCTTACCAAACACGGAGTTCCACTTCTGATTCGTTTAAAAATTAAATTTCTGTTATGCACAATATAAAATGCATGCTACAATAAGCTCATGTGAATGGCTTCTAGAAAAGGGGAATTAGTTGTGTGGCATGCAGTTGTTGGAGATTTGCCCATTTTTAATTTTCTTTCTTTCTTTTTGTATTTTTTTTTTTTTTTGTATTTTCAAATCAAATTTTTGCGCGTTTCACAAAGAAAAGTTCTTTCATTTATTCATTCATTTCATTTGGTCGACTTATGTGTTTCGACGCACTCATACACTTCTGCTATATGGCTCGTTAGTTAAATGGCGTTCAACCTGGTGTCGTTTCCGGCTCTTACTTATTATGTTGTTGCGGGATTATTCACTGTAACTTTTTGCTCGTTATGGGTACTATTTTAACGTCATTGTTGAAAACTATTTTGCGGATAATAAAATATTTGTTCTTTGCATAATAAAGAAAAATTTCAACGCATTTGCATGAGATTTTTTATTGAAAATGTTTTACTCGTTATTTACTCTCTGCATAGGTTCTGTATGCTTATGATTGTTGCTGTTAAAATTGCTTGTTATTCCCTTATGTTTATTAAAAGTACACGAAGTTTAGGTTTATGTGTCAAGCTTTTGCAGGAGGGAAAATATTTAGAAATTTGTTAAAAAATCGGGTTGTCCAATAAGTGGTTTCAAAAACGCCCGTCTGGTGAGGCATTTAACTGGTTAATATATTTCGTCTGTATTGTCACTTATTTAGGGAAAGTTATACTGTTTGCGAAAAAGAGGTCTAGTTGGTAGTGCATTGGCTTATTAGACGACAGGCCACGGTTCAAATCCCCGAAATATGCTAAAAATATTTCTTCGGCGACTTCCTCTCAGCAAATTTCTGGCAAAAACTCTGAGAGCAAATAAAATTGCCATGAAAAGTTTCTCAGAAAATCTGTCGTTCGGTAGCGACTTTAAACTATAGGTCCCGCCACTTATGCATAAAAAAATTAACGCACATAACATAAGTGGTGTGAGAAACTGGGCCGTAATATTGACTGAAGGGTTATAATGACCACTTATGCAATTATGTACGCATACCGTTTGTATGATTATGGCTGTCATAATCGATTAGCACACGATTTTAAAGAAATTTGAAGTGACTTGAATCATTACAGATGACCACTTCCTCTCTTTCAGTCCTGTGCATTAGTGCAATGTACCATATGCACTGCAAAAATAATAATTGATAACCAGTTTTTGTCGCCTTCAATTTGCAATAATGAAGTGAATTGTATGCGATTTTAATAAGACGTTGACGTGTCCACACAAGACGACTGACTTTAGCTTATTGCATGCCGAGCTTCTAGTTTTGGCGATTTAAATTGGTCAGCAATATTATGCAATTTGACGCCGTTAAAATTTCATAGTGTGGCCAAAGCATTTGTCTACGTGAATAATCTCCTAAAATTGGAGCACCATTCATCAATTTACCGCTGAAATTAAGTTCGAAACGTTCGAGAAATAGGGGTGAGAACTACTTTAAAAGCATCGACTTAAAGGATCAGTAATCTGTAGTTCAAAAACGACATGGCACTTGTTTAACCTTAGGTGCACTTAAAGTCCTTCAACAGATAGTTAGGGATTCTAAATAATTAAAACTTTTCATATTCAAAATCGAACCTATGCAAACTGTTGAAAGGAACTATTAAACGTATCAAAGGGCGTTTTTCTGGGACAGCCATAACTGTTATAACTGTTGCCAAAACTTGGTCCTTCAAAATGGCACTGAAATAATAATTTTCCGTAGCTTGTAAATCTAACGTCAATGTAATTGACAAACTGCCAAAATCATTCTCAATTCCTTCTTCGAACTACAAAGGGAAGTAATTTTTTCTTCAGTTATCGTTCACAGGAATAATCATTGCTTTCAATATAAACCATTCTGCAAGTCTTTAGTCTGTAATCACGATCATCTTTAGGAGAGTAACTCTATTCTAAACTAAAAAAAATTTCCATTTCTTTACCTTTCTTCTTACATTTCCTTTTTTGTTTCCAGTGATCAAGTGGATAAACAATCAGCCCTAAAACTTATACAAAAACTTGAATACAATATACAAAATCCCATTGGTGTTGAGCCGAAAGTTGAGGCTTCATTACCCTACGGTAGTGCCTCAAATGAACCCTCATTGGACTATGAATTGATGCGTAGACGCATTCAAACTAATATAGGAGAGATATGGAATTATTTTAGTAACGAGTTGGGTAAAATACGCAAGCACGTAGCACGAGAACCCGGAACAGATTTAACGGATGAAATCAATCAAGTATTAATAATGGGCGCAGAACATAAACGATCGTTGCTGAGTGATATGGAACGTTTAAGGCAACTAGATGGCTATGAGGCATGGCGTCACAAAGAGGCTAAAGATTTAAGTGATCTGGTTCAAAGACGCATACATTATTTACAAAATCCCCCCGATTGTTCAAAGGCCAGGAAACTGGTTTGCAAACTTAATAAAGGCTGTGGTTATGGCTGTCAATTACATCATGCTGTTTATTGCTTTATAGTGGCCTATGCCACGGAAAGAACTTTAATTTTAAAATCGAGAGGTTGGCGTTATCACAAAGGCGGTTGGGAAGAAGTTTTTCAGCCGGTATCTGATACTTGTTTCGAACTGGATGGAGCTCATGCCAACAATTGGCCAGGCAGACCTGAAACTCAGGTCTTAGTCTTGCCTATAATAGACTCCTTAATGCCAAGACCACCTTATTTGCCTTTGTCCATACCAGAAGATTTGGCTCCACGCTTAAAGCGTCTACATGGTGATCCTATAGTTTGGTGGGTGGGTCAATTTCTCAAATATTTACTAAGGCCACAACAGGGCACCAAAGAGTTCTTACAATCCGGCATGAATAAATTAGGCTGGAAAAAACCAATAGTGGGGTATGTTGGAAAATAAATTTTTTTATGTAATCCGCATGTAATTTTTAATTTATTTCTGTTTGCAGAGTTCATGTGCGACGCACAGACAAAGTCGGTACTGAAGCTGCTTTCCATAGCATAGAAGAGTATATGACACATGTTGAAGACTATTTTCTAACGCAGGAAATCAATGGTACTACCATACCCAGACGCATATTTTTAGCCTCTGACGATGCAAGAGTTATAGAAGAGGCTCGAAAAAAATATCCCCAATATGAGATCATAGGCGATGCGGAAGTGGCGCGCATGGCTGCTGTTTCCACTCGCTACACGGACACCGCCTTGAATGGCATCATCTTAGATATACACCTGCTGTCGCTATCAGACTATTTAGTTTGTACGTTTAGCTCACAAGTCTGCCGTGTTGCATATGAAATTATGCAAACTTTGTATCCCGATGCTGCGCATCGCTTTAAATCGCTGGACGATATTTACTATTATGGCGGACAAAATCCACACAATCGCCTGGTGGTCATACCGCACAAGGCACGAAATCACGATGAACTACATATGCAACCAGGCGATTTCGTAGGAGTTGCTGGCAATCATTGGGATGGTTTTTCCAAAGGTAAAAATACGCGCACCAATCAAGTGGGCCTATTTCCTTCATTCAAAGTGGTGGATAAAGTTGAAACGGCCAAATTACCCACCTATCCGCAGGTGTAGAATTGGCGACTTTAACTTTACTTATGTAAAACAAATTTTTAGAAAAACATTTACTTTTAAGTAATAATTCTTCAGATTATTTTTCGAATTGATATTAAAACAGAAAAATATTTGTAAGTATTTCTCTTGTGAAACTTCAACACTATACATAGATTTAATTTAATTTTATTTTATTTTGATATCATTTAATGGAATTTTTATTTTTTTTATAAAAATTTTTAATGAACTTTATGCTGCTGCTGCTGCTATTATTATTATATTAGTAGATTGTAACAATTTTCTATTATATTGTACAATTAATTAGTTTAATAATTTATAATTATTTTATATTAATTAGTTCTTTTTTTCTTAAAAGTAGTTACAGTTTTAGCACAAAACGCATACCATAGGATTAATGGTACATACTAAATGGTTTTTTTTTTTGTTTGGTATACAAAAGAACAAAAAACAAAAACAAAAAAAAGGTCCATGAAGTAATTATTTTTATAACAAAACAAACAAACAAACACACAATCTATAATAATATGTAGATTCATATATATATATATGTATATGACAGTGCAATATTTATAAATATGTTTACCTACACAACTATTGCAATTCCATAAGAGAACAAGTTCTTTTTTTTTGTAATTTAAATTGTTTTTATAAAAATTAAGTTTTACTTTTTGCCAATGCCCTTCATAAACATGAATTAAAATGTATTTAAATTAGAGATAACCTCAAAAATAACATACTTTATAACCTTAAAAAAAAAAGAAAAGAGAAGAAAAGAAAAGAAAAGAAAAATAATTGCACAAACAAAAATTTAATTTATATTTTTTCTATTTGTTGTCAAATAATTAATTTATTAATATTATTATTATGAAGCATTTTCGATCAACTTGGTATTTTTAAGAATCCTTTTTAATCCTTTTAATCCAAAAAACATGTAATTTATGATTATTTTTTAAAGATTTAAATTCATTTCAATAATGTATTGAAGTTCTTTGCATTTCATCTGCTTAAATCTCGAATCTCAAATAAATTGGATTTTATATGTGTAATGGATAATTATTCTTTTGCTTTTGTTAAAAAAAAAAAAAAAAAATTGCTAAACGGCTTTTAAGGAAAAATATTTTTTACATTGTAAGCCATTAACTCGTGTTTTAAAATTTTTATAAAAATAGATTCAATTTGGAGTTTCTGGCACTTAGGTTAGTGGTATCTTCGCAATAACTGAAAAGGATAATTAAATCAAAAGTGTTTAACATGTACGCACTAAAGCAATAAAGTTGCACACGCAATTTTCGTTTCCAGTGAGCTCTAGGTTCATATGCTTGCCTAAATCTTTTATTGAACTGTGATCACATTTTACTCTAGATCATACAGTGTCTGCTTTATCACTACTGTCCGGCTTTCTACGACTGAAACGAAAATCGGTCAGATGCAGGTCTACATTTAAAACAGCTACGTGGATATATTATCACCAACTTTGGTAGAATTTTTATTGACACTGGATCTTTGGCCCATAATACATACAATGGGTACAAGGAATATTTTAGATTCCTTATGGAGTTTGTTGGAATTCATTTTAATTAATTTGTTAGTATTAACATGTAAATAATTCATTAATTACTTAATAATTAATTTAAATGATTATGCCTTAAAATATGCAATTTTATTTTATGGTATATTTCCATACAAAATAATAATTTTCCTTAAGTAGAACTATACTGTACTTAAGTTGAAATGGAAAATTGTTTGCATTTTTAAGAAAGTTATTGTTGTTGTAACGACTATGCTGTAATATCCAGACATAAAAAATTTATTCCGAATTAAATTTGAGTAATTACAGAGCGTAGATTCGATTGCCGTGAAAATTAAGGTTTCTTTACCCAAAGTTCGCGAATTTCCCGCAAGTGCTTTAAGGAAGACTGAGTTAGATTGTCAAATACAATGCGAAGAACTATGGGGATACGATTACTTTCGATAAATATTTTCAGTTCCATACCAACTTCTTTGGGCGCGGGAAGTGAAACGTTACACTGCTGACTTTGGATTTGATAATCATAATTTTCAATCCCTTAGGTATTCCACAATGACTATGAAATGTTGTATTATACTGATAATTATGTGTCCTATATTAACACTCAATGTGTATATGAAACAGTTACAGGCATTCGACATCATTGAAGGTATTCTGCAAAGGAAAAGAGGCATAATGGATATTAAAAAGGATAAGAAACACTTCCATTCATTATCTCTCGGTATTAAAGCCTTTGAATTTACAAACCCCTGTGAGTTGCTTGCCTTTGGTAGCCAAAAGCAATCTATTCTTGCCATTAAAATCAATAAAATTTTTTAATTTATTTTTTTTTCAATTTTATTTGCAACATTTTTGTTGCTTTTTTTGCTAACGTTGCACGAGCATAAAAATGTTTAACCTTTTTGCGGTAATTAATTTAAGACACACACACAATAATAGCAACTAAACCACAATATTTAGCATAAATTAATATTTTTAAGGATTTTTAGCTTAAAAACAAAAAAAAAATAACACAAAAAAAAAGAAAAATAAATTAAGTTTAACAACTAACAACACTCATCTATTAATTTATGTATTGCAATAAATTTATCACATTTAAGTACCCAAACAACTAATAAGAAACAAACAAGAAATTTAAACTTGTATGTATAGGTAGAGATAAGTGTATGGACATGTTTTAGAAAACATAAGTGAATAAATTTTAATAAAAAAAAACAAACGTTTTTAAAAATTTAAAAGATTCTGTGAATTATTTTTATTGGCGACCACACTTAAATCAAAATCAAAACAAACATGGTTATTACTCTACATATGTATGTATACCCTAATTATGTATATTGGGTCTTGCGGGACTTTCGAACTTTGACAGTTAATAACGGCCATGTTGTTGAAGCAACATCTGCCTAAGTAGTTTTCATTTATTCAGTCTATTTTGCCAAATTACTATGAACGCCAGTAAGCAATGGCATACGAGTATGTTCGCTGAATGAGCCTCCTAGAGCAGTTGGCAACAATGAAACATTATGTTCAACAGTGAGGATATTTCTAGATGAATGCGTATGCGAACAAATAAAAGTTTTGTATTTGATACGATACCAATGTACATGAGATCCAAGAGCGTCTAATGTATCCCGAAAAAGGGAATTCAAGGTTTGGTGTGGATTCTGGGCTGGCGGCATTATTAGTTTCTTATCAGTAATCAGTTCTTTAAAAATGATGTTGCTGTCAACGGCGTGCTTTGTGGGATTCCATTTAAATCGCAAGCGTATGCGAATAAGCCACCAAACATAGCGGTCTTTAAAGCCAACATGAATGTAATCGATAACTTGGGTAATATCGATTAAATTCATTATGATTTATGTGCTAGAATCGTAGAAAATTGAACATTTTGCATGAACTTAATCCACAAAAGTCATGGTGGACAGTTACACGAATATTCTACATTTCAATGAGAGCCTGAGAATTTACTTTTACCCTTCGCTTATCTACTCTTTGGTATCAGATATACCGCAGCTTTTGTTCTTAGATAAATAGTCGTGTCCTTTGAACAGCAATGCCTCAGTCTGAGCATATACTGATGTCCTGGGAAGCAGAGGACGTGGTTTTTCATAATCATTATTATAATCATTATTTCTGGGACACTATAACATCGATTGATTGCGTCTGGTCCTTTACATCTTTTAAACAGCAACGAACACTTCCAGTGTGTTGAATGCCAGCTTTTTGAAGTCTAACTGAAATCATTTGGACTGCATCTGCGCATTAAAGTCACCTTGTACTGTTATTTTATTACTGGCCGCTCTCTAGTATCCATAAGAAGGACCTTTTGAGTAATTTTCAGAGCCTACTCGCCTATTTCTTTTCTAAATACTTTACATCGCTCTTGTAATGCAGTGCCTATCAAGTGATGTCTTTTAAACAAATTTGTTAGCATCGAACGAAAAGGACAAACATCAGCACATAATTCATCATCATTTTTAAATTCGAATAATTACTCTTTATCACATTGTTGCGTATCAGAAGCAGGTATGTCTTCTCACTCTGATAATACATTCATGTTAGCAGAGAACATTTTTGTCTTCTGTGCAGTTGATACATGATAGACCTATTTTTCCTTTTTTTATTGGAATCCAAGCAATATGCTTTAGGGTAACCAGTCACCTACAGGGTTGTCCAACGAGCTGCAGGAAGGTGAGTTAGTGGAAAAAACGTCTGCTCGCCCACTAGCTTACTTTTTAGTGGTGACGTAGACTTTAATCCATTAGCGTATGTTGTTCCATGTTTACAAGCAGCGTAAGAAAAAATAAAGACTTAATCCTGTAAGCATTTTAAGTTAACAGGACTCTGCTAAGTACTTTGGTTTCTTTAGCCAAGCGTAATTACTTGTCCAAAGTAAGGAACACATATCCCAGACAAATGACAGTGTGCGGTGTTGGCTGAACTTCCCAAAGGATCACAATAGAGCACAGCAGTCGCGTCTTGGAGTTTGCTTTATGAAGCCACACGTGAACATTAAAGGTCTAGTATTTTCGCACAAGTTTGTACCTCTGGTGAAGTGAATTCCAAAATCTAGTCTTATAGCTAAGGGGATACTTTAATTGGAGTAAAACCCTAAACACTATAAGGAAGCGACCTTCAGTTGTTAATACCACTATTGAGAATTCAAAATCTTCGAATTTGTTTAAAACTTACCCTGTAAACACCATCAGGGTGTATAATCCACCAATAGGGTGTATAACTCACTTCGAGTACTCTTTCAGATATAGAAAGTATTAAAAGATGTCAAAGCTGCTGATTACAGTGAAAAGTCAAACGACGGATTGGCAGATCAGGTTCAGAGTTCATTTAAATCCCCTAGAATCACAAATTTTGTGTAGGTTAGGTGAAGTTTGTGGGTAGCTCGCCGTTCGCAGGCAAGTTCACTCGGCGGCCCATATTGCCCATTGTGGCCCCCAGTGTGATTTAAGTCTCCTTATCATGATCCATTAGCAGTGATGGTGAACCACTCCGAACTCCGGTTGAAACCGGCCAGTTCCTTTAGGGTTACGTTCGCCACTATGGCGAGATCTTCAAACGTTTCCAAAAATCGATGACGTCTGTCTTTAAGTGCAGGCACTCGCAAAAAAGGTGTACCGATTCTGCTTCCTCCACATGATGCCAGCTTCTACAGTAATCTTGTCAATAGCGCAATGTCCCGTTAGAATTTCTGTTAGAACGTGAACCCAAGTAATTGCTTGGTTCTCCCGCTATCTACTGCTGGACATACATACATACATACATAATTGGCCATTACAACCCTTCAGTTAGAATTACGGCCTAGCTTCTCACACCACTTATGTTGTGTGTGTTAATTTTTATACATGAGCGGAGGGACCTACAGTTTAAAGTCGACTCCGAACGACAGATTTTTGAGAAACTTTTCATGGCAATTTTATTTACTCTCAGAGTTTTTGCCAGAAATCTACTCAGAGGAAGCCGCCGAAGAAATATTTTTTTCATATTTCGTTTTTGATGTCTGACCGGGATTCGAACCCTGGCCTTTCGTCTAATACGCCAACACTACCCACTAGACTACGGCGACTTACTGACGAACGTAACAAGATACAAAAACAACAAACATGAAATCATGAATAAATGTAAACATCGTTGTTTACAACGATAATAAATAAATGTAAACATCGTTGTTTACATTTATGGTGATTTAGAAGCCTCGAACGTTCGCCTTCAAAAACTTTCATCAGACTGTTTACATCGCTGTATAAAAGGCAAAGCATGCAAAAAGAAGAGTAAAGTTCAATCAGTCTTGTGTGAAGACGCTGTGAGTGTGAAGAAAGCAATCGTGGTTTGAAGATCTCCGTTACAAAGATCTCTAAGAACCAATTGTGTAATAAATCTGTTTATTTTTATCGCAAAGGGCACAAGACAACAAAGGAATAACAAATAAAACCAATCGTTGTTGTTCAAGACCAGTGTAGGGAACAGAAGGACACAAAAATTGTGTGATTAACAAAGGATTTATTAAATTAAAACAATTTCGTTTATTTTAAAATTTTTTATTGTGTCAAATCTACGGGAT